>JASAMV010005728.1:0-17466 GCA_030248065.1 Rhynchonema sp. JSB1_4
ATGCCCCATGTGCACGATCGGTATCAGGACCCGCGTCAGCTGTTGGTCATGTGTTGAAGTTAACGCATTGTGGCGGATCGAGATTTGAGCAAGGAGGCCAAATCCCAAGTCATTTTCCTCTGGTAGGCTGCGATTAGGTAAATGCGGAATGGCAAATTTCAGCATTCCGCATTCCGCGTTTATCTACTCACCTTTGCGGAATTTTGAATTTCTGCAAGTAAATTTATGCCTTTGGTCAAACATCTCAGTTGCTGTTTGCGTTAACACGCAACATTTGAGGTCAGCACAGCACGCTGGAAGTTGTCACCGTCACCCAAGCACGCACCATTCCGCAAAGATGAGCAGATAAACGCGGAATGCGGAAATTTGCCATTCCGCATTTATCTGCTCACCAATTTCCGCATTTATCTGCTCACCAATTTCCGCATTCCGCATTTATCTGCTCATCAATTTCCGCACTTATCTAATCGCAGCCGTATAATTTTCCTGTTGTCCCGTTGGTATCGCTATAACGAAAAGTGACTGCATTATCGGGTGGCAACCAACTCTTGATCAGGGCAGGCAGTTTTTAATTTCTATATTCCCTCAAACCACCAACGTCGATCAGTTAGTTAGTTGTTTCACGATGATAGTGACCTTCAGACTTTCTTCGTCTCACAGCTTCGCTAGTTATGGAACCATATTTTGTGCTTTCCAGTGGAACCCGCTCAGAAAACGATCCCCGAACCGATTTTTTCCACCAATATATTTGTATATTTCACACTTTTTTCTGATCATAATTGTACATTTACATGTTGATGTGACCAATCGTGCAGAACATAATCAGCATACACACCATAAAATTACCTAAAACAAAGACAGAAATTGATGGTTGTATTCTTGTGCAAAACTAATGTAAATAAAACGTCACTTTGGTGAATAAATCATAAATAAATAAATAAAATCAAAATAAATTCGAATCACCAATATTTTTTACCGAAAATCTATCGCTTAAACTTTCGTTTATGTAAACTCTCAACAAAAGATCGGATAGCATCAAGCAGTAGAGCATGGTTAGCACTCTCAAATCGATTACTTTCAGACAAAATCGCCAGGCAAAAGTTGGTAAAGCTCCAGGACTCTCAAAAGAAAACGAACAGAAAGGAAGAGAAAAATAGCATAACAGAAATTCCAACAAGAAAAGCAAGAAGAAATACCATTGTTGAGGACAGTGCGCTGCGAACTAGTTTCATTATTTGAACAAAACAACTTACGGAGCCTAATTTACGGACAAGTCAGCTTAGGATAAGCAAACTGGATAAAATAGGCGAAATATAGGCATTAGCAGAAAAGTAACATTTTTGACAGTAACAAAACCCCCGAAAAAGCACAATAAGGCAGTAGTGGTAGAAAAACACTTTTCGGTGAAAAAAATCAAACCTGCGACCGACAGAAAAGCACTCATCTTGGTGAGAAAAAGTACACTTTCGACAATGTGAAAGATACAATTTTTGCAGTGTAAATATAGCACACAAAATAGCCAGGTAGGTTTGATTGTGTATGTTTTTTGTAAACAAATATGAAACTACATAACAATCGATTAAAAACAGCAAAATTAGCGCTAGACCTTGATTAAAAAGCACACAAAACGTATACGCTTGTGCAACACACCAGAAGCTTTGTATAATACAGCATTATTAAAAATATCAAAAAATAATTAACTAATTCTGCAGGAAAAATCATTAAATGTGAATAAAAAGCGCACACACAGATTTTCGTCCGAGTTTCCAGCTTTGTGAAACAATAAAAACAAAAATATGAACAAACAAAATATACCAAAAAAAACAAACAGTAGAAAAATACACACCGAATAGTAAATGCTCGCGTCTCGCGAAAAACGATATATATCGCGCCTCTCCTGGTATACTCGTTTTGGAGACAAATTTAGGCAAAAAACGGTAAGCGCACTTTTGGTGCAAGATTTTGTAAATTTACGAAACCAGTTGTAACGCAAAGAAGCCTCACAATGAAAATCGAGAGATATCAGATCACAAAATCAATCAATATTTACGAATCAATTAAGAAGACCACGGGGGCACTAACTGACGGATACCAATCGACAATCGAACTTTCACATAGAGCGACATCAAAGGCCATCGGTCCGGTCCGATCAGGTGCATCTTTCCATGCATGACATTTCAAGATTTACTGATGCCAGACTTTGACCAGCGTAAAAGGGTTTTATTGCCTGTATGAGAACAACGCTTTACGCCGGTCAATTCTAGTGGTATCAGCAAAAATCTCGAATGTAAAATATGTACCCATGCGGAAAGTCGCGTGACCACAGCAACACCGGACAGTAGCACCGCTGATCGAATTAGATATCGCCCACGCCCATTATAATACAAACGGTATACGTCAAGCAGCAGCGGTACCCAAAAGCCAATCGCACTACAAATCCGTCTGTCCATACAGTTGATGACTGAACACGACGTAGTCATACGCGTCCGAGCCGGCACCGGGCTCACGTGACGGCGGCATACGTTTGATGCAATAGTCGGCCTGCTCCGGGGGCAACTCGCGTTGCAGCTCGATCGACGTGATGAATGGCTGAAATTGATCAACACTCACTCATTTGAGCACTCTGACATATTCATGTCCAGTTCACTAACAATCAATAACTCTGTTTATCAATATTGTTGTGATGACCGACAGAGTAAGCTGTCCTGAGGAATATTTGCAGAACTTCTAGAATACTGATCCTTTACAGGGGAAATGTGAGATGTTGACTTTTTTGGCAGAATATTGGTGAACAGCGGCAACGAACAAAACATTCGTGACCATACAATAGGTAATTGAAGAAACATTTATTTGCACAAGGAATCCAAGGGCCGTGTATCAACTTCAAAAGGCAAATCCATTCCCATGGACTTTATTTACGACAGAGCTGGCGCACTAATTTGCACCAGCGCACAAGTTGTTCCCGTGCATCAAACGAGTGCCCAAGCCAGGTCCATGCCAATGGGGAATCAAAAGGGCTGAATACCGGATGCCCAAAATTCAAATTTTTCAGATACCAGACGGTTGTTCCCAAAAATAAAAGATCTCGGATACCCAGCGGGTTGTCCGAACAATTATGATTTTTCCGAGGAAAACTGAGCAAAATCGCTGCTGGTGCTGGAAGGATTAAAAAATGGTCATTCAAGATGTTCTACTTGCTTGCTGAGTTTGAGCATGTTGGAGGTAAAAACGGTGGACTTTCACGGTTTTAGAAAAGTAATTGGGGTCGGCTACCCGTGAACAAAAGAACACCAGATAACCCTGGGTGAAAAAATGAAGATACCGGTCACCGGATGCACTGGGGTAATCGTCCACCCACCGATACCACTGGGGCTCACCAACTCTGTCCTTAATCTGCTCATATCAGATGGCACATCCCTTCTCTCCGGCAATGTAACCCCCCCCCACCCTCGAAAGTACCTTTCCAGCGGCGAGCACTCTGAACGATTCGATAATCTGCTCCACCGTGTCCGTGTCCATTGTTTCGCGCGTCATAAAGTCGAGGAACGCGTCGAACGCAATGTGACCTTGACGATTGGGGTCAAGCAACGAGACGATACGTGTCAACTCCATGTCACCCTGAAAAATCAGGGACGGTATTGATTGGTTGTAAGGTATTTTGGATGTTTTGCTTTATTTTTGGAAAAACGTTGTTCATGACCAACGACAGCGAAATTGAAGTTTGTCATTATATTAATATTAGAATTGTGAAACATTTCGTTCTTTGCCAGGAAGGCATGCCCATATGCATTCTCAGAAATATCTATTGATTCCAGAATGTTAAGGATTGAAGCAATAATTGGTGGTGAAATCACGGGCCGTGATATTTCATCAACCTATTTACTACGAAAACCTCAAATCAGCACCTAATAAAAGCCTTAATCTGAACGAGCTCTCATTGGTAAAACTTATTTGTAATTATAACTTTTCTGTAAAATTTGTTGTAAACAGTCTTCTAAGTGCGTTCGTAACCAGAAACGTGATCTCGTGCAAAATTAGGCACAGGTGTGGCAGCCAAACAGAGTCTGACAGTCATATTCGTTGAGATCACTTCTAAAATTCTAACAGTTTCGTTGCCCTTATCTCAAAATGTTTCACCAGCCGGCAATAAAAGCCAGAACATCCTTGTTACGATGATACGAGTGTCCTCCTCCGACAAAAATTTCAAAAAAATCCCAAATCAACAACAACAACAACAATGCGATTGGGCGCACCTCTCTGCCGGGTCGAATGTTGTATCCAACGGAGATGAGACACGATTTGAGCTCCTCCTGATCGAGGCCGCTTCGTGATTTGTCAAAGTGATTGAAGGACGCGCGGAATTCGTTCAGCTGTTCCTCTTTGATGCCCTTGCTGTCGCGCGTCAAGATCTGCGTGCCAAAAATTTTTCATCGACAAATCGATTATTTATCATTCAAATATTACTGTTCTGCATTCGCACTGATGATGTCCTGTGTGGTACAGTCGCAAGGTGAAAACAGCGTGAAAATCACGACCATTAAAATACGTCATTATTATCTGATCAGGCTGCGATGCGCACGTGTATGTACAAATGTATTTGTTGGGATATTCCGCACGCAGATGGTTGTGGTGATATTACGTTTATTAGGTGATGTTTCGGTTATCTAACGCAATACGTGTAACCAGCGATCGTCCACATGTTGCGCCAAATTATGAATTTCACGAAACATTTTCTAGCATTAATCATTTCCAAACATGAAACAAAGACAACTGCAGTGAATCGTTCAATAAAATCAACATGTGCAAACAACCTGATTCTCAATCTCATTAATCGTACGATTGATCTGTGTAATCAGCGTTTCCCAGCCAACGCGTAGTGATTCCATTGAATAGCGAGTGAACGGATTTTCGAACACGTAGTTCTCTTGCATTTCCTGCAAGGTAATGCGAATGCTTGGATTTATTGTCATTTTTTATTACGATTTCGCCTCGAAAGGATAACGAAGATAATTTGGATCTTCTGACCGAAAAGCCGGCTTTTTATGTTTCAGGAAAGAAACCCCAAAAAAATGATAATTAACCGCAGCGCGTGAAATAGTAACAAACCGACCCGATTCCCAACACCAAATAAAACTTAAAGGCAAAGATCAATCAATACCTGATTCAATCTCTCCAATTCATCCATATTTCCCTTGTACGTGTGCGTGTTCGAGTACAACTCCTGTAATCGTTGAATGGCAGCCTCGAGACTGCCTCGACCGCCCATACCGATGCTGACCACCTAAATTTACGGATTTCCGTTTGATTTCTTTGGGCCGATATCCGTCGAACCAGCTTCTATTCAAGACCAGACACGGTTCTGACTGACAGACTCTGTCAAACCCCGATTTGCTGCAACAACAAGCGATTGGATGTTTTTGGGCTGTTGCTTTTTTCGCGAAATAAATGAACAGAGAACAACTGAATATATTTTTGCATTATTTTGTGATTTTTTTATAGTTTGACTAGCTGAATAGGACTAGATTTTCAAGGGCTTGGCCTGACTTTTCACATGCATAGACCAAAACATTTCGGGTTGCACATGAATCTGCCGCAAGCAAATACAATTGCTGAAAAGGCGCCAATTCAAACTTTCCCATACAAATTCCGTTGTGGTGCCACTGACCTTTAACCAGGTTTTTTTTCAAGATGGACCAGTGGCCCGTTAGTGGCTCATCTGCCTGAATCTTGTGGCTCATTCAAAATGTTTAGTGGCCCAATGAGCCACCATCAATGGCAAAAGCCTGCCTAATAATCAATATTGTGACCAGTGCAGGCGCGCAGGACCAGAACCTGGACAATCTCCCCCCCCCCAACGAGCAAACCCACCTGTTCAAGCTGATGTTCCAGCCAGGGACCAATTGTGTTCGCCTTCTCGCCAAAGGCTTGTCGCAGGCGGTCGTTGTCTGAAATTGGTCGGTTCAAGATTGCGGCGAAATGCGCAGACTTTTGTGACACCGACGAAGCCTGGCACCACCCGGGTTGTACAGTGATGTCGCTGGCACGCATCGAGCCTTACCAAACCTGGTGCTCTAATCAGACTTCGGGTCGACCATGATTAGTGTCGTCAATAAATCTCGATACTGTTTTGGTAAAAGAACGGCTGTAATTCGATCCGATTCCGAACGCAAAAGACATGAACGTATCAACATGTTCTCATAACCAACGGGCATGATAACACCCAGTGTACGACACACCCCAAACTCAAATGTTTCACCGCACTCACTGTGCTGACGATGCATTTCATTGGCCAGTTGCGTGTCGCGGCGTGGCACCAACTCTTGCACTTCGCGCCATTTGCTTTGCAGTTCGTTCGATTGAATCGTGCTGGAAAGCAAGTTGCAAAAAAAGTTGGTCGGTCGTTTTTTTTGTCACTGATGATGTCCTGGTGCACCCTTTGCGGCAGAACATGACGAACGCGGTCTGCACGTTGCGCTGTTCCATTTTGAAGGTGCACTGTTGGACTTCGTGCAGACAGGTTTGTGATCTGTAGAGTCCCATTTTACTGTCAGAAATGCGTAAGTCCCTCTAATCACGCAGGAAATGTTTCACAACTTGAACATAGAGAACCGGTCCAGTGGAACAATAATCTTGCTCTAGCATTTTCTATCAAAAAAACAGCAGAAAAAAATGAAAAATGGTTCCGCTGGACTGTAAATGTCGAACAGATGAAAGGACACGTTTATCTGATCAAGAGAGGGACCGATGACACAAAAAACCGAGAAACCATCACACACAAAACACAAAGCTTTGACAGCAATTTTCGGCAAATTGCGCTATGCATCGCAGAAACTGGTTGATGCTTCGTCTACACACAATACGCCCTATTTTTTTCACTCTACATTCATTCATTCAGTCATTTTACTTCTACAGTAAGCATGGAAGTTACAAGCCACAAGGGATAAATCGTAATACCGTGAAACATGTCTCCAGGCCCCAAGTGTTTGGGAATATATACTGTATTTCCGAACACCTGGGGCCTACGATGTAATTGGAACATTCAATTTTCACATGGTGGGTGAAGGCAACCCACCCGCTGACGTCACCGCCGCGAAATCTACATATAGCAGAGGCTGAGCCATTGCACCGTTTCTCGACTTGGACATGCAGCGATCTACATATGTTCAGTTCAATGTTTCAGGCTGCTCACAACCACGCAGCGGAGTGCTCTATGGGCTACGGGCTCCAAGAGGTACAATTTTATAACACAGAGAATTGTTATTTGGGTCACTGTTTGAAATAGACTCGCAAGTTGCACCACGAACTTTGACCAGCGTACAAGATGTTCATTATGTGTGGAGGAACAACATTTACGCTGGCCAAAATTAGTGGTGCAACGCAAGTCCATCTCAGCGTGAAACACTGAACTGAACAAAGATCGCTCCATGTCCAAGTCGAGAAAAGGGGGAATGGCCTAGCCTCTGGTATACTGTAGATTTCGCGGCGATGACGTCAGCGGCTGGATTGCCTCTACCCAAAAACCGTTCAATCACAAAAGCTACCCCCTCGTACTCACCTGTACGGATTTCGCAACAGACTTCGGTCGAGTCCGTTCTGTTCGATGACCCTGGCCAGATCGTGCTCGACTTGCATGATCGATCGGAACTCGGAGTCCGCCTCCGATAATGTGGCCTTGAATCGGTCGTGCGCCGACACCAGCGACTGAAACATTAGGTGGGCTGTCAAACTTGGTGATCGGCGGACTGGAAGGTTGCGTCTTGGTCACGTGACTATTTGTGTGCTGAGGTCATGTCTGGATTGACTGTTTGTCGCCACTGAACTTGACCAGCGTAAAAGTTGTTCATTTTGGCGACAACTTTACGCTGGTCGAAATTGGTGTCGTCGTGGCATCACTAAATCTATTTAAAACATGCAAAAGTCGCGTCTGGGAATCAAACTGGACCCGTCGAGCAGTCTTGGTCACGTGATTATGTAACGTATGTTAACTGAAATCTGTATAGAAAGGCTTACTCACTGCGGTGACTAATTTTGACCAGCGTAAAGATTCGTGAATATCCATAGACCTTGGAGAAGAAAGGTCGAGCGGCCAAGGCAACACAAGGCCATTGCTAATCTAGTATTGATACTCACATTGTTGACCGAATCGTTTTTCAAACACATTTATCTGTTTTTTTTGTCGAGAACTGGATAAGACAGCAAAAAGAGGCACCTCAACAGTTTTACATGTGGTGTGTCAGAAACATTCATTGCTCTGCCGAACATTGGCCGGCGAGAGCTGAGTAGGGTGCGCTTATTTTTTGTCCGCATTTTGCGCCCTAATTGTGAACACAAACTTATAGCTCCGACTAAAATTATGCCCAGCTCAGCTCCATCTAAAATTATGCCCAGCTCAGCTCCATCTAAAATTATGCCCAGCCTTTTTTAGCTTGTGTTCCAAGACTCTGCTGTTTTTTTTTTTGAGAAAAAGTCCGCGGAGGGCCTCCAGGACGGCTTCGGCAGCAAAACCGTCACCTGTCCGGGCTCTGACGACTGAACGGAAATAAAAAGTACGAGCATCTTAAGAGTAACTGCCAACAGCGCACGCACCTGTATCTCCTGCATGGTGTGCACAATGACCATGTCCTGCAAGTCCTCACGTGCTCCATCCAGCCAGTTGTTGAACGGCGCCGCACGTTTCGCAAAATCGAGGTGCAAACGGTCAATCTGAGTGAAGCGAAACACACACAGATTAAAAGAATTACATTTGCCGTTATTATGCTCGAATTGTATTTTCTCAAAGACGAAATATTGGTGGTCGATTTGATGTCACTCTCATGTGATGGCCATTTGGTGCATTCGTACAGACGATGCCTGTTGTGTTGTGGTGACCCGGCCGTGTGGAAAGCCCACAACAACCGATACAACAGATAGGCAAACTACGCCAACACGAGCTCGATTTCGCAGCTGGCAGAATAGTGAAACATTCATACGTGGCTGCTGATTTGGGAAATGTTACACGTTGAAGAATACAAAGTGGAGCATGATGATTTTCTCTTTCTATTAGTTTTGAATACACACCAGCTTCGAAATCGGGCTCGTGTTGGCGTAGTTTGCCTGTACATATATAACGGTGAACCTGCGGTACGGGATATGAAACTACCAGCACTACCTACTAATACCATCATCAACGTATTGAATTCGGCTCAACAACAGTGGACCAACTAAACCATCTAATGTTTCACGCACCTGTTCAGCCATTCGTTCGGCTTCTTCCAGATTCGTACGCCGTTGCGTCGACAGACGACCGAGACGATCCCATTGGTCACAGATGGCCTGCAAGAAAATTTAGTTTTTGGAATGTTTTTATTATGATTTTTGTTCTTTTACGCTTTCAAAGGACCCGTAATCGCCATCACAGTTATGCAGCCGACACACTTAGTTCTACTGACCATGGGAGCCGAACCTTCACGTAAACGACACGAATACGCGAAATGTTTTTCAGCGCTGGTACTTCCACTCCACCCACTAATCCTGTCATTTCACTGTAACAAGGCTGACAAATGTTTTTATGATCTTTGCAGTACTCGTAATCGTGATGACCAGAAACGTAGACAGCCCAAAACCGAAAACTCGACCTACAATCAACAAGTTCATCACAGTATAAGACTCGCACACTTATTTCAGACAGAATGTGATAACGACAGATCATTATGTGTAATCAAAAACCAAAACATATCCAAACGAATACAATGCCAATCATGCAATCAACCCCCCCCCAAGCGTACCTGACACCGTCCATTCACGCTGCTCAGATCCCAATATCTCAATTGATTCAATTCCCTTGCAATGGCCGCAATCTGTTCAACACGATCTTGATGCGCACCCAGGTCACTTTCGAATGCCTCGTGACGCTTGCGAAGGGCCTAAATGATGGATATGGTTGGGTTGCGATTGATTGGACGGCAAAATTGCAATAACATTGACGCAAAACTCAATACAAGTAACTACATGTAGTCGATAGGAAGAGTGGAAGGTCTGCGCCGAGCATTACATTAATTTGTTATGCAATTGTGACAGATGCACGGTCCGATCACAACGAAGCGAATAATAACATCGACTATTTATAATTATTCAGAGAAACATTTTCTCGCTCAAAACACGAATTCCGATCTTTCTGTCGCCAAAGCCTCTGACAGTCTGCTTGACAAGCAAGCACCTGGCAGCAATCAGTCTTGGGCGGAAGACACATTTTACGCTGGTCAAATTTACTATGCCTGAACAAAAACACCTTCTGTCGCCAAGTCAATGTGAATCGCAACAGTCTTGAGCCGAAGCCTGCATCCCTCCACCCCCCCCCCCCCATTCACCTTGAGTTCATACAAGCTGGCGCCTCTCCAATCATTCGAGCCCAGCATCTCCTCCTTGCCCGCTGACCACTCCTCGTGCATCGCGCATTTGCGACGGAATTTCTCGGCCAGGTGCTCAAGACGCTCCAGGCTGAAACATTATTCTAATCAGTTGCCATGGTCAACCATTAAGGGTACCGAACTTGGCGATCCGGTTGCGACTGTCTTGGTGACGTGATTTTTTGTATTAAGGATGTTTTTTTCAAGATTTTCCCGTACCACTGATTTTGAGAATGTGAGGACGTTATGCGCATACAGCTACGAAATAGCTTTCGCGACAGTCGAACCTAATGACTATCCAAAGGGGGGACCTACTACGCTGGCTAGAAATCATAACAAGCACAGGAACAAAAAACTCGATAAAACCAACCGCATCATCTCTGATAGCAGCCATTCCTCGAAACCGGCTTCTGATCCCTCCAGGTTTTTCCACGCACCGTTAATGTCCTGCAAGTAGTATTATGTCGTAGGAAATGTTCCAATAAACAGCCATGAGAGAAGAAATTTAACGCTGCTCAATAACTGTCATGCCCGGAACCCAATCAACTTCCCAAAAACCAACGAGGCAAAAAAACATCGAAACAGTTGGCTTCTCGTGTCCGACATTCGATCTTGATTTTGAAAAATATGGACGAAAACAAAAACCCGCTCGCTGATGTTTCACACAACAAGCTAAACAACAGCGATCAGATAACCGACTATCTGCCCGTGATCAGATAAATGTTCCGTCACTTTATCAAAGCATGAAGACGGTCATCAGAAGGCAATTGCGTCCATGTCTACAATACCAAACAAATAACAAATCAAAACGCTCATAATTATTCAACAAAACCCCCCAAGACCAGCGCACCGTCAGGCTCTTTCCCTCGGTGGGCAAATAGGCCGGTCGATTGCTCAATCGCAGCTTCGTCTGCAGCGTGTTGAATGATGTTTCAAGTCGGCCTTTCTGTTCGATGCGCGGCGGTTTCTCGCGACGCCGATAGTTTCGGAACTCGTCCAGTTTCTGTTGTACGCCTGAAATTGCACAGGTTGAGGTGAGGGTGTCGTCATAATTTGACGACAGTTCATTGTGTGTTAACGACATGGTACTTTACATGACCGTGTTGAAACGTCAACCAGTTAGGCTAAGTACGTGCGCCGTGCATCAAAGCATCCAGTGCCGCAAGAGCTACAGTTTTTGCGCACTATAGTAAGTTCCTAATTTTGTTGCCTCATGCATTTTTACAGACGCAGGGAAATTCCCGTTCGAAGTCGAAACAGGTAACAAGCCACGCAGCTTACACACACAGCTTGTGTGACTGAAACATTCGAAACGTACACGAGCCAGCTGCGTGGCTTGTTGACTGTGTGTTGAGCTTGTTACCTGCCTCGACATCGAACGGGAGTTTCCCTGCGTCTATAAAAATGCATGAGGCAACGAAATTAGAAATTTACTATACCAGAAGATATCTTAGCCACTTGCCCTGCCTTCCCCTGACAAAAATTGCGCAAGGCGCCAACTATAGGCACTGGTGAATGGCCTCGACCAAAGTCCTCATTCAAACACACAATCAGGGCTGGCTTGTGGCTCTGGCTGCTTGGTGTTTCACAGCCTCGCGCGTCCGATGCCATCTATTTACTTTTGAGTTTTGCTTCCAAAACCGGGACGAAATTAAACATCAGCTGCGAGCCCAATGCTTATACACATAAAATTGTCGAAATATTTCCTCCCATCCAAGTAGTTGAACCAACCTTTGAGCGTGTTATCGGTGCTGCGGTTCTGGAACCACGGCAGCCAACGACGAATCCATTCCAGCAACTGAAATTAAGAAAAGATTTTTTTTGAAAAAAATGCTAAACTAGGAAGAATGAAAACATCGCACAAGAAACTAATCGGTTAAACAGAAACGCGCACTGGTTCGATCAACAGTTATTTCAAAAAAGTTGTTGCGCACTGTGTCCAGTTTCGGAGTGAACGTTGCCACCCTTTGATCTTGAGCAAGACAGCAGGCATACATTTGTGATGCAATCAAAAGAGTAAGTGCACAAATTGTTTGCTGCAATTCTAGATCATCATAAAATCCACACGCCATGGAATCAATTCTGATATCATATCATAACTACACTTTCGTGAGATTCTTCAAATCTATTCAAAAAGATATGTTCCCCGCAAAGCGTATATTTCAGTATCGAAATAAACAAAACTTATTTAGTTTGGAATGGGACATAAAAACGACAAAGGAACATCAAATCAAACGCACATCTGACGCGAGGCGTTCATATTCTTCCATCAGCTTCTCATTGTCCTGATTCACTTTCAGCACTTTGCAGATTCGATTGGCCGCTGTTTCCGCCTGTAATATTTCGCAAAAGCTAAATTTTGCTCCAAATCTCCAAATTTCGCCTCCGCTGGCTTGACTTGTATTTAATAATCATGTTGAAACATTAGCCGTGATTAAAACGATGTTTCAACATGAGGTAACAAAAGTCAATTTTCGTCAGCGGGTGCAGATTGTTTACACAAGCGTTGGAAAAACATTCAAATCAAACAAAACTTGTCACAACAAAACCCCAAGTTCAGAGATCGGCTGTACATACTGGGATTAGGTATCAGACCAACTAACGTCATAATCAGTTAGTGAACCAAAAAAAACATTCTGGAAAAATAAGGTTAAAAAAACCACCGAAGAATTGCGGCCAACCTGTTTTGTCTTTGAGAAACAATGGTAATAACTGGAAACGTAGGTGATCACAGATTTCTCATCGGGAATTGGCGAGCTGTCAACATCTGCAAGCAAAGACCACACACGTGAAAACAATCGATGTTAGTTCGGCCCAACAAGTCAATCAGTCACTGTTATCCACCTGAATATGGTGGCTACAAAAAATGAGAGCTAGCGATCCTATTTTGCCACATGTAACGTGCACTGAAAAAAATCAGAGAATTCCAAAAAAATAATTGACCCAGGATTCGGATTCACGATCTATAATTACTAGTTCATGAATGCACTGTCAACTAAAACGAAACCTTTAGTTTCACACCAAATCATGCGAAAACGAAAACAAACAAAACACACGCTAATCACAACACAACTGAAATAACCAAACACACAAACCAACAAAACCCACAACAACACAAGTACGTATAGTCCAGCCACGTGCTCATGAGACGACTCTTTTTAAAGCTTGCTTGGCCAGATTCAAAAATGAGCCGGCTACACGGGTTTTCCCAAACAAAAGAAAGAGATTAGGCCGAGAGACATGATGACAAATTCCAGCTGGCTGACCTCAATTTGGTGCGTGCTTACGCGAACAGCAACATCCTTCAACACACAAATGTTTTGGTAGTCAAAAGGGAATTTACGCACCGAGGTGGAGAGCGTGTTTTTAAAAAATACATGCGTTTCTCTTTCTTTCATTTCCGAAATACGTGGAACCGGAACATTATTGGATCCGTTCAAGTCAACTTCAAAATAAGTCGTCTCATGAGTTCGTGGCTGGACTATACATGAGACATCACCGAGCATGCCTATATAACAACCTGGTGCGCGCCACGGAACGCGTGGTAGAAACAGCTAACATAGGTCATTATCGATTTTTCATCCGGTTTGGCGTTATAAACAAGATCTAAAAACAAAATTTAAAAGTGCCAATATCTCAGAAAATAATGACTCGTGTAAAAAAGAAATGCAGTGCCGTAATTACCCAACCCAACCACCGGGCAAAAACGTAAATAGCACCAGACCCCATTTTCAGCAGTGAATCAAACGTAGTTTCCTTAAAAATGCTTCCCAAAGTGAAAAGACACAGATTTGCGTGAAATGACCGCTTATCCCAACAACAACCATATAAATCCACATGCTTCTAAACAACCCCCATCGACTAAAATCAACAGAAGACCACCTCCCACTCCGTGGACGCACAGTGCACGTGACAACAGAAGGTGCACCAAGCAGTCAGTCTGTATCAAAATTGGTGACCGGTCCAAACTCCCATCACCCCCGCAACGCGCCCAACAACGATGACGACCACAATGCCTGCGTACCTTCAGCGTCCAGCATTCTGGGTATGTCCAAATGCCGTTCGGCAATGTCGAACGCCAGATTGAGATTGTGCAACGGATTGTCACGTGACAGTTTCGAATAATCCAACAAATCGGGTCGATGCCGATGGATCAGCGCGCAGAACGCCAGCCCGTCCTTCCAGCTGCAATTGGTTGAGTGTTGTTGTTGTTCTAAATTTTGGTGCATCAGAAACACGACCGACTGGCTGATGTTTCTTTGAATGCTGTTAGTACTGATAGCGTTGTGTGCAAGACTATGGATAATTACCAGTTGCGCAATCAGATGATACATTTTACGAGAACGAAAAACATTTTTTGGCGTCACAAAGCTTCAAACAAGATCTGACGGTTTTTGTTCGGTGGTGGGACTTTGTCGTTATTTTTTTGATTCACGGAACAACTAATTCATTTAGAGATGCCAGAACGCAATGGAAGCTACTGTGAAGTGATGACCTTGCAAAAAACCAACAACAGGCTGAATTACGTTTTGGAAAAAACTTCGAATGACTCTTGTGAATCGATCAAAGCGCGTGAGATAAAGTAATTTTAAAAAAAACAATGCCAACCTGGTGTGAAAGTTCTGCACATTGACGTTTCGGTAGGGCGCCGTCTTGCGTTGACACCACAGCAGCAGCCCATCGCGTGCGCTCATTTCTGAAAAATGAAAATACGAAAAGTAGAAACATTTTCAGGAGAAAAGCTTATTTTGTTCTAGGATTTCTTGACATTTTTAGCAAATAAACATGCAGAGAAATCAGGAAATCGCACCCTCAATAGTGATGTCCTGGATAGCGAATCGCAGAATGATGGTCCAGATGAGACCCAAGGTCATTTTGACGTTGCCATCGACGATTTCTGAATTTGTGTGCAGAAGATTAGTTGAACAGAATAAGATTTGTAATTCTTTATACAGTTGATACCATCCACATTTTGACACGCACATGAACTATTGAATATGAATGATTTCTTCGACATTTCTACAGTGTAGCCTTTTGGGAGACTTCTTATTTAGCTGTATGCGGAAAAAGCATCATGTTTTTATCAAATATGCGAAACATTTTATTGACAAGGGCCTCATAATTATTATCCGCACGATAGCGACCAGCGAGCTATTCTGCACCGAAACTCCAATCATCAAAGTAAGGGACGGTGCATCAGCTCATCCAAAGTGACAAATCTCCAAAGTGACAAGGTGCTTTGACAAAACTAAGTGACATGATGTCTCAGTTGCCGAAACCTTGCAACACAGCAAATTTGTCCCATCTTTTCAAAATGAGCGCATTGACCACCTACCCTCATGACATAATAGCGCTCTTCGATGTTCTTCCACCATAGAAAATGTCCGCGACATGGGGCGGAAATAGTGGTTTCAAAATCAGAGTTGAAGAGATTTCCGCCACAAGGTGGGTTGCATCCGAACGAATGTCCCAATAGCGAGGGTGGCTGGTGGCACATTATAATCCACCCATTCCACCCAATTTCACCTGGAAAATCAAGCACACACCAACATCGCAGCAGGAAACCAACCTTCAGCACCGATGGAGACCAGTTTGACGCCTTTTGACTCAATGAAGTCGATCGCTTTGTTGACATTGGCGATTTTGTGGAATCGCATTTTGCCTCTATCCGGCCGGGGCAGCGTTTCACCGGAGATAACTTCCAGCAGAAGCATCAGTTTCAGACCTGGGTATGGTCTTGGTTCTGTTTTGATTTGAAAGAACTCGCGCGCTCGGTAAATTCAGAAAGTACGCTGGGTTGTGTAATTTGGGATACACAGTTCATTTCGCTGCTCGAAGAAGCAAGTGGAAGATCATGGGTGGCATTTTCGAACCGGTGTAAAGCTCAGTTGGGTGTAAAGGTCAGTATAAGCTCGGTCGGTGTCAGCTCGGTGTAAACATGAAACATTCCACGTTAACAGCAGGCAATGTTTCATGTTTACACTCCAGAGCTGACACCGACATTTTCACTAATGTTTCGCTTCTTGAGCTTTACACCAAAACACCGACTTTAACACCCAACTCACCTTTACACCGTTTCGAAGAAATATCACCCCATGTAACACAGAATGTTTCGTCGGTAGAACAAATTTGAACAGCAAGTTGCACAACAATCAGTTCAACCAAGCGGGCCACAGCAAAAAAATTAACCTGAGGAAAATGAAAATTTAAAAAAACATCTTCAAACCAACCGTTTCTAAAATCCTCCTCAATCATTTCAATGCTGGTGCCGGCTTTGCGCAAATGACTGTTGCACCACGCGGTAAATGTCTGTAAAATTGTAAAAATGATACCGGAATGATGTTAATTGTGCCGCATGTGTACCCCACCCAGCCCGAGACTCCTTATTTGCCATTATCAGTCCACCGTGATTCACAGCCCAATGACAATGAGGCTGAGAGATATCATCCCCATCATTTTATCACTCCGAATCGCCTTTGACCCCGTGTGCTGCAGATTATCACCCCTTCCCGTCCGACACACACTCACACACACGAGGGTTGGTACACTGACAAAACATCAACGAGTTTTTCGTGTGTTCGTTCATTCGTACACAAAACTCACGCCATCAGAGGTGCACCATAAGCAACACACATTTTTGAAAAACAAATCCTGATTTTTGCGAGCCAACTTCAGTTGACCCACTACTCTATCTAGTACGTATGCGATGTGTGTATTGAATATTGGTCGGAAATAAACACTGCGCAACCACCGCCCCCACCCCATGTGTTTAAAGAGTGTGTCCAACCGAACGTACCCCACACGCAACACATATACGTATTTAAAAGTTGATAGCGCTTCCGACCGCCTGACATGTGGTTAAGTGTGTCGTAAGTGTATGCAATGTTGTAGTACGCCCATATGTCAGCACGTTATGTAACACGGTGATTATTTGCGAGATGCAAACACGTGTGGGTGGACTTGTAAATATCAAATGCACGGCAATTTCGCAAGAAAGAAGTTCAGATTTCAAAGAATCTAAACGGGCGCACAAATCATCTTGCTATCAGTGCGAGCTTTAAAACCAGTACAACACGCAACA
>JASAMV010005731.1:0-10649 GCA_030248065.1 Rhynchonema sp. JSB1_4
ACAAAAGGATTAACGGCGCCGATCACCGCTGTACTTTCTTGTTATTTCTTACTCATTAAGCCTTGATTTTACATGACGGTTTGGCTAGCCAGGTTGTGGTCTAATACGTGAAGAGACGGATCCGTCAACCCGACCAATAAAATGCACAGACAAAATCACAACCTTTTCAGGGGTGCTCTTTCGCAAATACTATCGCCATTTCCGCTTAATATATAAATCCATCTTGAAGTTGACCAGATATTGGTCGCACAATGACTATATAAGAATTCATCAAAATCAAACCTGATTTTCACGTTCAGTCACTCTTAACCACTGTGCTATATGTGATTCTCACAAAACATTTTCAGCTGAAAATAATCTAGCAGTGTTCCCACGTTGCTGCGGGTCTGAAACATTCCCTTCGTTGCATGTTTTGTGTGCGATCGCGCAACGCAACGTCATTGCCCCGTCACGTTCCTGCTTCACGATTCAGGAAAAAAAGTTGACCAATTCTTATAAAGTCATTGTGCGACCAATACCATGACCAAGTCCAAGCACAGTTCCATATGCAGCCATCTTTGTCCACGTACATAGCGCTCAGGCGGCGTTGCGATAGTCCGTGTCTACGATTTTCCTCGATTGGCAAGCTGATGTTTCAAAGATCAACATGCTGTTGAGCGTTCGTATAATATATACATATATGTACATAGAACATAAAATAGATGCCACACCGGATTGTTATAAACTGCGGATTTGTGAATTGAATTATAGCTCCAGATTGTGATCAAGATAAGGCTTTTTGTAAACGACCATCTTCAGATTTTCGGGTTGCCGGGCGTTGGGCGTTGGAATTCAGTGATAAACTTGAAATATGAACAGGTTTTCTTTATTTGCAAAAATGAACCTGTCATTGATTATGATCAGTCATTGACAATCATTTAACTATCTACAAATCAAAATGCACGAATCATTACAAATACGTTCGCATCCAGCTGACAGCGCCCACCACAAAATACAGAGTCAATCGGGTGAGTGATAGTTTTGGTGATCGGTTGCAAAGCTCGACGTCACAGCTGCACATCGTGAGAATCACCTGAAAAGAATGATGCTTTTCTTTTCTTAAAACAACTGTGATGGTCGCGCTGATCTTCAGAATGTCACCTCAAGACCGTTTTGTTTGAGGCTTACGAATATAAAATTCGTGTTCGCTCCTCAGCATGAAAAATCGTGATTGAACGGGAGCAACTGAAACATGACCAAAAGGAAGGAATAACATCATTACTTGAACATTGCCGAAAGTAAAACAGCAATGTCGGTCAAATCATTCTGTCACAAATGGGAAAAGGGCAAACCGCTGTCCCTTCCAGGAAATTTAAGTTTTGCCTCAGCTCTTTAAAGGGGAAATTGCACATTCCTAATCGCCCTTCAAACTTTGCAAGTGCTTAGACTGCAGTCTGGGCATCACAAAACTCAAAGTATTTAGTATGAATTTGCTAAGATGCATCCATGAGATGCAGTTCAAAAGGAACCGCCGGGAAGAAAATTTGCCGCCGACCGGCCGAATTTCTACCTGCACATTCAGGGTTTCAAATGGTCTCGACGCGATGTTTGCGTCAGAACAAAATGTTTCAGCCCGCTCGCCACGCTGGTTGCACGGGCGATGCCGCACGCAATGAAAGAGAATGACGAAAATTTTCGAAATTTCTTTTGCGAGATGTGGCAAGTTGGCTGGTGCACCATGGAACATTTTGTTCTGACGCAAACATTAGCAGATCGCGTCGAGACCATTTGAAACCCTGAATGCGCAGGTGGTAGAAATTCGGCCGGTCCGCGGCGAATTTTCTTCCCGGCGGTTCCTCTTTATTTGCATCTTGTGGTTGCACGTCTGAGAATTGGCAACAAGTGATTTGACTTTTGTGATGTCCAAACTGTTATCTAAGCCCTTGTAAAGTTTGAAGGGCGAAAAGGAATGTGCAATTTCCCCTTTAAACGAATCGATTCATTTTATTGTTGTGTCTGTGTCGGTCAAATTGAGCCGATCGCCCGTTGCACGACTATTTTTGCACTCCATGCTGACCGACATTGCACCGCACTCTGAATGCACAAGCCCAACCTCCTCCTTCTTCCTGTTGTATCGCACAACATGTCGCAGTAGTCCCAGTCTCAACGAAGAACACAGTGTCCAGCTGTGAAACATTTTGTTCAGATACGGTTCGTCAATAGTGACATCCGACAGACAACCACGCGCATGGCCGAATCGACGCGGCTGGCCCTCTGAGGAATCGAGGTACACATTGCAATTTGAGGTTTGAGTGTGTGTTATCATGATGTGTTTTGGGGGTCACGTGGCCATGTTGTGCACTGGCACTGACGATGTCCTGGTGCACCGGCCCAACTGTGCAACGAAACGGGCATCACGTAATGACATACTGCCGTATATTCCGTGCTGATTCGGGTGTTTTTTTATGCATTTCGCGTGTTATGAAGTTAAGTCACCCATTAATGTGCATCCAATCACGTGACTGGTTCAAGACACACCCGGACACAGTGATCGAAAAAGATAAGATGCATCGAACTGATGTGATCGGACTAGCAACCTCGACACAAACCTATGTACATATGTACCTGCGATCACCGAGTTTGATATCAGGCCATGGACCAAATCAGCTCCCTTTTTTCAAGTCCCACCTCCGGCATCATAGGGCACCATGATGTGCATGCATCGATCACATGGCTTGGTCTCGGTCATGGCGAGGTTGTACTCGGCCGGACTGGCGCATGAATCCGATAGCTGACGTGCCGGAGTGACGACACCCTGAGTGGCAAAGGAGACATTGATGTTACAAGTGTGTCCCCTTCATAGAGACTTTATACAGTGAATATTCTTGGAACGATGTCTTGATTTCTGATACTCAAAATCGCGAATTATGTTCATAGCGAGCCTGACGGAGGATGGCGACCCCGGCGGACTCCGGGCGATGTCACTAGCAAGAGGACGGTAGACTGCGTTCATTGCACATGCTCCATTCCAACATTGACAGAATTTTTCGAGGATTGTGCCGCAAGAAAGTATTTAAAGAAATCTGAGTAACCCCACCTCCAATTGATCAAACCACCATCCCCTGTCCCTCGTCAAACACGCGTAACATTGAATTGACGGCCTTTCCGTCTGAGTTCGTTCGATGATCGTTATCGTGTCATTCGAGCTGGGTGGTTGTTCATCTGAATACTATGACGCTGAATAAATTTTAAAGATTTTTTCTAAAAATTTCAACATGATTGTATCAAACCTTCCGGCGTGATTATTTCGTAGGCCGTCCGTTGCGCGGATGGAGGCAGAGTATGCACAGCATCAGCTCTCAGTGTCAGAATTGTACCCACAACCCACAGAATTATCCTAAATTTCATTCCAAGGCAACAAGACAGATCACAAACTGTTCCAAAACAAATATTTACGCCGTTCGGTCATATTTTTTCGTCGAAATAATTCTCACTGAGGTGTCACGTCACGAAGGCACAGCTTTTCTGTTCTGTTCAGAGCTTCTTTGTATCTTGTGAAAAAGTCTCTCAGCTGTAAAGACCAGCTGCTTTTCTGTGCAGCTTTTGGCACCACGTGAGTAGTTACGTATACCTTTCCACAAACGTGAGCTGGTCCATAAACCACAAAACATTTACGCTGCAAAACCATATCCGCGCCAAGTCAGCAGTGTGAGCAAGCGGGCTCAGCTGACGCAAAGGTGTGCCGCATACCGTAACGCGATGAGCTGACTTGTGCCCATACCTTTCTGGAAGCTCACCTATACGTTTAGTGTTTTTGGGTACCCGAGGTGTACTAATGTGATTACATGTGTTGCAAGCTAGCACCTAAAGCACAACAGTTTACCTGCAAAGACAGCATCTTTCACACTGGCAGGGTTGGATTAAAAAAAAAAAGTAAAAATTTTTTTGTAAAAAAAAATTTTTTTTTTAAAAAAAAAGTACTTTTTTTATTTTAAAATTTTAAAAAGTAAGTCCACTTTTTTTTATTATTTTTTCACTTTTTTTCGTAATTTTCTGACTTTTTTAAGGTAAAAAGGCATATTTTCATGTGTTTTCTTGATAATGATTCTCAAAAAATTGCATGCGGCGCTTGTATTTCAGTTTGAAATGGTGTTGTGATGGACTCATACAGTTCCCAGAATTCCCAACAACAGCTGCATGTATAATATAGGACACCCCATACCGTATAATGTACAGTTACTATTGAGCGTGTCGTAAGCTATCGACAGACTCCACGTTGCTCGCCTGCTTGCAGTTGTGCGGATTAGCTATTTGTTGCTCTTGTGACACAAAGTGAGTATGGTGTGAGTCTTTATCAATCTTCAAATCTATCTCCAAATTCACAAACAGGAGGTTGGTCTTCCCTTTGTCATACATACAGTATGTACACCCACAGTTACCTTCGAATTTCTCAAAGTTATGACCAAGGGGATTAGATCGCACGTGATTACGTCAACATGCAAGTCAGTGGAAAAGTTCTCTTTAGTGTCCCTCAAAACATACCTAAGTAACATGATTTCAGAAATTTCATTCTTCAAGAAGCCAATTTTTTGGGGTCCGGAATAAAAAAAAGTGATTTTTAAAAAAAAAATTTTAAAAAGTTTTTTTTTTAAAAAAAAAAGTTCGATAATAAAAAAATTTTTTAATCCAACCCTGCACACTGGTGATTGACAGTTTTTGCAGCCACACACGCAAAATGTGTTGTTTTTTTGGCTATGTGCTTTACCCAACAACTTTACCTTTTAGCAACTGTTGTCAGGTTTGGTCATTTCTTTTCACCACATTAGCTCGGAACTACATATACATACATACAATGTTGTATTTTTAGATGTACCAATGTTCCCAATGGTTAGTTCTCGTTTCTAGTCCAGGCTGGTTGTGGTTATCTTATGTTTTTGGTCACCACTCATCTGAGCTGCTTTGGCTTCAAATATTGGCCGACAACGGGCTCACCTAAAGTTTTCCTTAGAAATAATGCTGATGAGCAAAATTGAACACCGTTACACAGCTTCACATGCACAACAACAATGTGATCGTGTGTTTCATGCCATCCGTAAAACAGAAAAAACTGTATTGGCAGCGATGAAATGAGACGCAGTTGGAATTTTTCAGATTTGTGAAACGCCTTCATTCAAATGCATTAGCGCCGATCAAATGCACAATAGAATAATGCTGATTAAGATCGCAAAGCAAATCAATCATAATCAAAGTCGGCCATACCGGCTAACAGGCGAGCGGCGATGAAAAACAAAGCCTTACAGCAACAATGACAAAAACGGCACGGGTTTTCACCTTGATGTTTGGTAGGCGACACCGTTTACACCCCAACCGTTGCGGCGACGGTTGGGGTGTAAACAGCAACGTTGGAACGATCAAGGGTCGTTGCGAAACAGATCAACATTTTAATTTTAAGTTGCGGTGGTAGGGTCAAAATTTTTTACCTTTCAGCCCTCCAGGCTCAGACAGGGAGCTGATATGGGAAAAAATTTTCTTGGCCATGAGTGTTTTGGACCAAGCCCAATTACCGTGCCAAGCTTCAATGAGATTGGTTTTGGTCGAATATATATGGCGGAGACCCTTTAAGTATGACAGACGGTTCAACTGCAGTTCTTTTATGCGTTTATAATTGACGTATATATGTATTTGTGCTGGAGCAGACGCAAACCATTGTTGCTGGCGGTCTGAATAAAAAGGTCAATGCCAATTGAAGCTGAAAAACAATGTGGATCCGGCACGTGAAATGAAGAAGAAGAGAAAGGAGAATATAGAAATCGATGCCACAGTTCGCTATGCATGTTCAATAACGGAGATTTTGTCTGTGCCGGCTGAAACGATTATGAATTTTGCTGTTTATTTCCTTGCTCGTGCTTTGAATTACGCGACATTGTGCAATTGCAATTCGAAATCATTCAGACGGATGAATACACGACAAAGGCTGAATAAGCATAAACAGCATGTCAAGTTCATTGATTATGACATTTGAACTGATGTTTCCCTACTTTAGGAACGTCCTTCTGCTTTGACGAGTTACCCACGTATTTCGGAAAAACTTCATCGATGGTTAGAATTCTCGAAAGGCCCCTGCGCGCAAGCGAGAAGGAATTTTTGAAACTCAAAGCCTTGTAAGGTACAAATTCAGACAGCTTGTGGAAGTTGTGCCGTTTTCGAGAATTCTGCCAATTCCGACTGCCGAAGCAGAGCTACCTTTCGCTTTCGTATCTCGACGCATGCGTTTGGCAAAGCGCGTATCATTTCTGCACACACGACCAGCTCCGACCGGTCTGGAAACAAGAGACACACGCAGGTCCGTTTTACATCAGGGTATCCTTCATTTTAGGCGCAGGCACAGTCCTGAATTACGGCAGCCATCGCGCTTCACTAGCCCCACAGCTGGAGAAAAACACTCACGGATAGCGTTACGAATGCACAGTGACGTAATGGACTTTGCGAATAACGGCATCAGCTGAATAGACGACAGTACAATGTTGAACAAACGAAAGTCACGATGTTCTACGAGTTCCAATTGGCGCATATGCCTCGATCCGTTGTTCAAGATCACATCCACGCTAGTCACACTGGTCAAATGCTAAAACAACTTGTGTTCTGTATGGCGGAACGCTCCTTCCTGCGGAGCTTCATTCAGGTTGCACACCTTCATTACCCACCTTCAAAATGGGCACCACCCTGTTCTCAAACGTATTCACATGATCATCTGAAAAGCGCGACACGGAAAAGGTCGACATGACCAGCGTATTTTTTTGTTTCGATTCGTGGTCGTCCAATGGAAGTCGACAAGTTCGATTCTGCAAAATGGTGCCAATGAAACTGGAACACAAATGCACTAACAGGTGCATGCATAAAGCACACGTACTATCATTGTGATGTTCGTAACAGGCTTCCAAGTGGTGTCAGTGTGCACCATGTCATGCCACGCACGACACACGTTGCGACACGACAACTTGTCTTGCACATCCAGCAATGAGAAGATGTTGGCTAATGTAACCGAGCTGCGCGAGTCACCATACAACAGAGTGTGTGGCATCTGAAATTATGTAGCTGCTTGTCTTTTTTGACTTTAGTTATAAAGCCTTGAGGGTTTTAACTTTTAAAACGCGGAGCTGTGCGCAGGACGATCAAGGAACGTAACGATTTCAAACAGCGGGTGAGACGATGTTTGCCCGGGATCTTTGTGCTGAAGGGCATGTTGGAGAAAGCACGCCCATACGGGAAAGAAGCGTATGTAAATTTCTAAATTAGATGCCGTAGGTAAAATAAAATATGCCACATAGTTGATGTCAAGTTCTAAACCCGAAAATCAACTTTTAAAACATTCGGGCAACAGATGCACAAGCAGCCTGCCAGCCAGGCAGGCAGCTGTGCGCAAATGTTTCGGAATCGCGCGTGGTTTGCGTTCGGGTTTAGAACTTGACGTTAATTAAGCGCGTATGTTATTGCACGGCAGTGAATTTAGACTTTACCAAACCAGTGTATTTGCATGCCAATTGTCATCAGTTTGTCGTACGACGGGCATGCACCCAATGTGACAGAGAATAAGCGCATCCGGTGCACACAATTTGTGCCATAACAATCTTTGCTTTTCATGTTTCAGTCGTGTCTTCACTTAGAGTTCTAGCGGCCAAAGCCAAAAGCTAAAAATGAGTGGCGGGGCGCATTGCTCGGTTATGTTGCATTCGAAGCCTTCAGTACAAAAAACTGACCGACATGACTTATTGTGCCATAATGGGTTGCAGTTCGTGTTCTCGGCCTGCGCTCATTTAAAAAAGTTTTTAACAAGGCACGTTGGCGTGCCGTGTGGCACAGTTGAACCTAGAAGTCCGGTGCTCCAATTGTGAAAAAAACATACAAAATACTCACACTCAATGAATTGTGAAGTTGGACCGATTTTCGGTCTCGTTGTGCCAGCGCCGCCCTGTTGTGACCTTTCCTTCGTTTGGATTTCATTGTTGAACAGACGACATTGTCAGACGCGGTGCCACGATTTAATTAGCATTAATCACTCGCAAAAGAGTTGAAGTTCACTACAATAATGCAATTGTCTCACCTCCACTTGTTAGAACTACATCATCACTGCCGTAGTGCATGTTGCACGCCAGGGTTGGGCAAAAAAAGCGACGGCGTTTTTTCTGAAAAAACGGCGTTTTTTTAAACGTCTGGGTCGTTTTTCGTTTTTTTTAATCCTGAATTTCCTTGATTTTCCCTGATTTTTTAGGGAAAGTGCCCTGATTTTCAGGGAAAATCAATTTTTTGTTCCATTTTTTTTCAAAAAATTTTCGACCAATTTCTGCTTTGTCGAGACACGTTGATATACGGAGTTTGACTGTCAATGATGACCCCGATAAAAGTTGCTCTCATGGTGCGGGACTGATATGGGATGTTAATAACTCGCTGGAAAAGGGTTGAAACCCGTTTATTTTGCCTCAGAACACATAGAATTACTTCATTTAACCAACGTTTTCTTCCCAACATGAGCGTTTTCCAACTATTTTGGGGCATATTTTAGTCATCTGGGCGTTTGTACAAAAACGTTTTTTAGAAAAACGTTTTCTTAAAAAAACGATTTTTTTGAAAAAAAAAACGTTTTTAGCCCAACCCAGGTTGCACCTGCCAAGGAAATCACGTTAGGTGTAAGATTGCAAAAGCCCACGTGTACCAAATCCGGAGTTGATACCACGTGGGGCCCCTAGTGGGTACTATTTCGCGCCAAATATCGACTTCAAGCGGCGATCACGTTCAGAATTAGACATAAATCTGGTCCATATTCACGCACCGTTTGGCAGAAGGCACAGAACGCGTGGAAAGTTGTTGTATTGTATTGTATCGTTTATCGTCATGACCCATAATCGATTCTTGATCATGGATGACTTGTCATTTGACAGTTTTTTTCCTGTCAACTACATACGTGTGTATGTTTGGTTTCCAGTGGCGTTTTTCTGGATGAGGGGAGGATCGCACATTGTCCTGTGTCTGTGGACACCAACTTTGTGATAAAACCAGTGCTGCTTTGCCCGTGATGTAGGCCTGTGCCAAACTGCGCTTTTTTGAGAAAGTGACAAACAACGTTGCTGCCTGTGTGCCTCTCTGTTTGGTTTGGGCCTGTCTGGTTCAAGCTGCAATGAGAGCCAGTCTGTGATGCAGAACTGGGATGCATACGCGTGCACGAGTGAAGGCAGGAAAATTATTGAACTCTGAGCAGAGTTGATCAAAGAACAAGAGAAATGAATCAGATTCCGAAATTGATCACTGTATCTTGTGATGTGGTCAGTTGAAGCAATGAACTCTATATGGGGTGGATGGAAAGTGGGACAGGGGTGGAAAGTGGGACCGATTCCCCAATTTTTACAAGAATTCCGTAAGTCGAATTCATAAAATGCAGTGATATTTTTATGACACAATGCGAGCTTGAAACATCATCGAATCTTTATTACAATCTATGGTCGATTCTGTCTCTTTCGTTTCTCTTCGTCACTACTTGAGCTTGAGCTTTTCTGTATGTATTCTTTGGCCAGTCGGTATTGCGTTGATGCCTATAGTTTTGAAATTAATCGTTGTTTTGTTGTAAAATCTGCTTTGCGTGAAAAATAACTTTTTATTTACTCACATTTTCATTATCGACAACTTTCTGCTGCGTTTTGCCACTGCCCGGATCGATGGGATGCGACTCGGTGAAAAACCAGGACATAACTGCACCCATATCACGATGATTGATTTGTTTTCGTAAATTATTGAATACAAAAACTTTGCAAGACGAAAATGCATGAATGAAAAACGGCATTCCTGTCATGTTCGGTACTTTGTTTCATAAAGTGTTCTACTTTCAAGTGCGACATCCAGAATTGCACGATTCACTTGCTGGCACAAGCAGGGTTGTTTCAAAGAAAAAAAAGTGGTTAATTAAAAAAATTTTTAAAAAAAAAAATTTTTTTTCTTGAAACTCAGATTTTGCTTTTTTTTAATAAAAAAAAGTTGCCCAAAAAGGGCTGAAATGTCCAAAAATGGCCTTTTTCGAGGCCAAAAATTGGCACTTTTTTCCTGTGGACGGGACAATTTTTCCAAAATCGCGCCTGCGGCGCCCTGTATTGTCCCCAAATCCGTACAGGGATGCGCGGGGCTGGTCTTTTATAGTGATGTGGCACCGATAATGTACTACTGCATGCTACTACACATGTATATACATAGGTCTGGTGCAAAACCGGGCGCGCAAAGTCGATCTGACACGCAAGATTTGGGCTGTAATCGATATTTTGATGGTCGTATGTCAGATATACGGCATTAGATGCATTAAAATACGTTGTACGGCATGCTACAATACATTAGAGTAACATCGTTAGTCAACATCAACCTCAGACTGGTAGAAGACCATAGAATCTGCACAATACTACCGGGTGTCACCGCACAAGTTGGGTCTCAGGCGAAAATTTTTCAATTTTTGAAAAATATGTTGGATCGATTTCATTTGTCCTGAAACGTCGTTTGCAACACTTTTTCTAATAAAAAAAATTTTCGTCAAAAAAAAAATCAAAAAAAAAATTTTTTTTTTAAAAAAAAGCTCGTTAATAAAAAAATTTTTTTTTCAACCCTGGGCACAAGCAACCATTTGAAACTTTCACTGC
>JASAMV010005732.1:0-21913 GCA_030248065.1 Rhynchonema sp. JSB1_4
ACCTAGGGTGTGGGACTTGCGGTTATGCAGAAAACCCGATTACCAACAGCTTCGGATGACGCAACAACCCAAACGTCAGCTCAAACCCCAAAAGAGAATCTCAGAAACCGTCACAATTTCCTCTCACGTCAGAGAAAGCAATCGACCAGAGACCCGTTCTGACGCCAGCGAAGTATAATACGGAGTGGACGTGGTAAATGTAAATTCCCACCCTAACAGATGGCTGGCTGTTAGCTAGCGCAACTGATACTCATCATGCCAAGAAACAAAAAAATAACGCGGTCTTTTCAGAAATGTTTCGCGCTTTGCTTGAAAAAAGAGCGGAGAACAAGACCCACGCTCTTGGTAAAATCGGTGATCGAAAATGATAAACAATAGGCAAATAACTTTGCAACGCGCTGTAAATAGCGGACTCTTGCTGTCCCATTTTGTCAAAATGAATTTTGTCTACTCCGTCAACCAACCGTATTGAAATATTCGACTCCATTACCGAATGCACACGCAATGTCGCGCGTGGTGACCAAGGCAGATACGGGGAAGCCATTGCCCATCGGCTTGCCCATCGTCACTATGTCGGGCACGAAATCTGCACGGGGAACACGCAAAGGGAGCAACATGAATTGTTTTTTGGTTCATACGTTCCACCAGGTCATCGTCAGTGCGGATGCACCAGACGGGCGCGTGACGCCAAAAGACAAACACGAGCTAATTTTAGGCCTGTAAAGTTGTGACCACCAACCAGGTGAATGCCATTGCCAGCCCCAGAACGCAGTGCCCACGCGACCGAAGCCCGTTTGCACTTCGTCAACCACAACCACACCGCCCGCGTCACGCACGGATCTGGATAAAATGATGAACGGCATCAACTTTGTTGACGGTGATCGGATCGAATTTTAGCTTTGCGTTCGTCAAATGACTTCCTCGATTGCGAATAATTTGAACTCGACCCGTTCCGCCCAGAACAAAAAGAGTTCAATGGTTGCCAGTAGCATCAGTTAATCAAGACTTAGTTGCCCGACGAAGACATACATACGTATTCTATCCAAGACATACATAGTGTTTCACATCGCTCAAGGTACCTCAGTTTACGAATTGTGCGCGAAAATGACATCAATATAATTGCGATCAACCGACTTTGCGATCGTTTCCAGATATCCGGACGGCGGTATGATCTGTCCACCGCAACTCTCCAGCGCTTCAATGTAGAACGCGCACAATTGCTTGCCACTTTCACGAATCCGTCGAATCGTTTCGTCAACATGTCGGGCGTATTGACGTGCCAAATCACGTTGATGTGCGACCGAATGCAACTGATCGTCGGGCAGACGGTGTTGACCGCGGTAGGCATCCGGAGTTGGAACCTGGTTGGGGGAGGGGGGGTAACGGAATGGAACGCGTAGCATGTGGATGAGATGATGAACCATTATTCAGTCACTTATGACCGGAGTATGATTAACAGTACAATTATAACAAAGTGCAATAACACCTGCTTGGATCTGAAAAACCGCACGTGGCACTGACGCCGCTCTATAGTGTTTGAGAAATGTTTCTTCGAAGACACAATAGCAAATAATGACTCAACAAAAAACACTGGAGCCGGAGCCTCAACAAAAAGAAAAATAAACCACCACAGAGCAATAGCAAATCAAAAACAAGGTGCGGGTGCGCTGTGTTGCTTTTGGCAAGACCAATCTTTTAACAAATACAAAATTCTGGAGCACATGTTATCGAGTCCTGTAAATATGTCTTTTTTAGACAAAACAATCTAAGTGGGACAATAATTCGAATCCAACGTACCACATGCACCCAGTCCGGTCGCCATCGATTGCCTAATCGATCAAATTTGTACGGACTGATGTTAATGGTTGACACAAGGTGGCCGTGGTACGCACTGCAACGAGCAAGCAGCAAAGTCATCAAAAGTTGAGAAAGCCAATTTATGATGAAGACTCACTGCTCCAGAACGATCACCTCCGTGCCGCCCGTGAAATCGCGCGCAATACGTAACGCCAGGTCGTTCGCCTCCGACCTGAAATCAAAAAATAGTCACGTTGCTCGGGATTTAAACGAATAAATTCGATCAACCAACAAATAAACTCACCCCGAATTGCACATAAAGCACGTGTTCAGCTGTTTAGGCATTTTGTGAATCAATTGCTGCGCGCATTCCACCAACGCGCCACTCAGGAAGCGACTGTTGCAGTTTGACAGGGACATTTGACGCGCCACGGCATTCACTATCTCGGGTCGACAGTGACCGACTGCAAAACAATCACGATCGGAATCGAACTATGATCTTAGGATATTTCACATAAGGATTAGAATAATAGTGCCGCGCGCATAAGCAGAACAAGTGCCTTTTGTGGTACCTGCACATGCTGTTCTTAGTGGTGCACCAGTCATTTCCAGCCCAAGCTAGTGGCAACAAGATTATGCAGATAGAGTTTGTCACTTGGCATGGCGTGCACGTATCACATCACTTCATGGGCGTCTGTGACGCGCCAGGGGCGTGATTTCTGGATTCTTGAAGTGCATCAGTTGGTAGAACGTAAATTCTATAATTTAAGGACGCTCATCCTTCTCCTTCAGAAATGGTGCCCCCTTCAGAGGTCAGTTTGCCGAAAGGGGCCACGGCCCCTGCGGCGCTCTGGATCCACCAGTGTCGTACCAGCACTCTCTACTGCTCCAACCAACTGACCGTGCTGCACATTGCTGATACAGTCCAAGAACGCGTTGCCGTTGTCATCATACAAGTATTGGTCCTTGGCACGTCGCACCAACAGCGGGTCCTTGGCGTAGAACATAGTGCACGCGCCACTGCAACAAAGTGGAGAATGAATAATGGACAATTAAGAATACCAGTGCCGTTTGTGAGACAATACACACACTGTATTGTGCAAAACTTCTATGAAATTTTGTGGCTCGCCATAATGTCCTTCAGCGTCACTGCACTGCCTGCTCACGAATAACGCACATGCAGCAGTCAGTTCCCCCTGCCCGTTTCGGCCTGCTTTCATGAACAGGAAGAGGTGCCAGGCCTCGTCCGTGCTAGCCGAGTTTACACCACAAGAATTAAAACGCCACAACTTTTGTATGGAAAGAAAATTTATTTTCAAGAAATTAACCCAAAATTTCCTCACCCAATCAAGTCGCCACGTTTCTGCACAATCTGTTGCCGTGTGTACTTCTCATACGTCGGCGGGACGGCATCAGTGCCCAGTTCACACGTTCCACATTTCGCACGCAACATCGCACAATGACAATTCACATTATTATTGTTATTATTGTTGTTGTTGTTATTGTGGTTGGTGTTGCGATGCATCAAGGAGGACCCACTCCGGCGGCCTTGCGCATTCAGTGGCTGGTCGGGGTCGGGCATCGTACCCATTAAGCGCATGATCAATTCAACAATCACGTCCATGGTGATGGAATTATCGGAATCGATGGACGATCACTGCTGTAATGTTAGATGGTCATTGAACACCGCAGTTTTGTGTGATCAGAGACGCCGTTTGCAGTCTATCATCACTGTTGTGACATGATAACTGTATAATGTGACACCAGTGATGTAGTTGGTCCGAGCAAGAAAGCTAGCCGGGCACCCCGATTTGGGGTATTGGTCCAGAAGTCAAAAACAGGGGTATAAAAACTGGTCGAAATTATACCAAAATATGTAAGCCCTAAAAATGCGTGTTTTTGTGCATGTGTGAGCAAATTTGACCATTTTGGCCCATAAAATGGTCATTTTGGCACTGAAATCAACTTTTTTACTTGATGACCACACCAAGAAAGCTAGCTAGCGAGTTTGGGAGCAAGAAAGCTACCTGGCGGTGGGGGGGTATTACTCCCCAACCACATCACTGTGTGACACTAATAACAAGGTGCTGCAATTGTATTTTAACCGATTTCCCTAATTATGTCTGTCTCTGTGTCAGCAACACCGATCATCGGCGCCCTCCTTGTGCTCCGCTGTTTTCATGCAAACTGCGAAACATTTCTGCTGCATCTTCATCAGCATGAAAATGAATTTCAGACACCAGTCAACCATCAACACAGATGGGAAGCCAAACTTTTGCGACTGCCAGTCAAATGCTGGCGGCAAAAGAAACAGGAATTTGATGGTACAACAAATCAACGGCATTCCGAACTGACAGCATGTGCCTCCCAGCAGGCATCAAACTCGACAAACGGTTCGGTCTTGCGAAATGGTCTAAATTCGTGACACTTCACAAAATCAGAAAAATGTCGTCATCAGTGCGAACCAGACAGGTGCACTGCTCTGCGAATTTTTGATTCCATTCAACCAACATTCAGAAATAAGAGATAACTAACCAACCAGTAAGCCGACCAACAACAGCGTTCGCCCGTGCTCCGATGGACAACAGCAATGGCGCTGCGTCCCAAAAACCGGTTTCACCTGAAAACACGATAGTTGGCATCATCAACATTTTATGAGCAGGCGAAATTTTATGATCGGTTTATCACACATCTGATTTAACGATCTTGTGGTGTTGGTTCAGAGGTGAGAAAACGTGATCACAAAAAAACGTGCGGGCAAGCACGTGGTAATCAGCATCTATGATAAACAAACGTGACGGTTATTGTGGCAAATAAACCGACACCACTCGGCTGTGTTTGCAGCAAAACACATCAGTCAAGGCCACACAATTCAATGGGTACAGTTTAGGTCAAATTTATGCAAATCCCGAAATGCAAAGCAAGTCGGACAAAATCAAAATACACTACCCATAACTGCTCAACTTACGACATATGCGCAATTGTACCAGTTTCATTTTTGAAGAGCAAATGAGACTCGCATGATGCAAATGTGACATTTAAAAAATATACAAGGCCACCGGTCTATGGGCGGACTTAGGTTGAGGAAATATTTCCGGATTCCGGACGAACTTTTTAATTTTTGCGTTTTCCGGAAATATTTCCGGATTCCGATTTCCGGATGAATTTTGCGGAACACGGAATTGACCTTCACGCAGATTTTACTTCGCTGTGTTTTCAAAGATATGCAAAACATTTCCGAGTTCTGCGTTTTTCAAATTTCATCCGGAAACCGGAAATATTTCCGGAAAACGTAGATACTGTTCCGCATCCGGAAATAGATCAAAGTCTTTGCATGTAAATATTTTGTCCGCCCTATGGCATCTCTGATTTGAGACTGAACAACATTAGCGTTGATTAACAAAATCGAGATCGACACCGGACCAAGAGTGACGTTAGCCCAAAAGCAAATTCTATCCAAATCAAGGCTCAAGCAAGGGACGAAAACAAATCAAGTCTCTTCACACTCAATGGCAAATCATATTACAAACCACAGTGAATTTCCATCAAGGGGACATGAGTGACAGCCAGTGGTGACAGGGGACGAACAACCGGATAAGCACGCGAAACCGAAGTGCAAAACGATTCTCAAAGAAAAGACATGTTCACAAATACAACAACAACGAATCACACATTATTCAAATTCTTCCAAAAATTTGGATTTGATGTCAGTTTTCTTTGGAACGACTCGTACCAGCTGTTGACGGCCGATGCAGGGATGTAGTCAGTGAGAGCACCGGTCAATGGATCGGATAGTCGGACAGCAAATGACTGCACGTGCTTGGCAAAGTTCTCCACCATTTTTTGACCGAATTCAACGAACGTGCCCTGAAACATCATAAAGTTACTAATTAGCAATCGAAAAAGTAATACAGCTCAAGCTCACACAGACGGTCATTATCTGAGTGCTGCTCTGAGCAGGTCGACCTCCCATTCTGGTTATACAGTGGGCAGGTCACCGCCGCCCGGCCGGTACAGCAGGTTGCGATCTTTGGTTCAAAATTGTTCATATAAAACAGTCGAAAAATCGCGCGCTACGTGCGTGGTTAGCTTTATTTCGAGCAAGCACTACAAATTATGAAATTATCAAAACAGAAGGATAAAACATGCAGATTTTTGTGTTTTTGTATTAAAATATAGGTGCGGACGTCAGGCAACCCTTCAAGTAGGAACCGAAATCTTCGACAGACAAACATGCGCCTGCACGTCAATCCAACAACATTTCATCACTCTCCCAATCAGTGGCAGATCCAGCTTTTGGCCACGGGAGGGGCCAAATCCAAGAAGTCATGTTTATCCAGTGCTTGTTCCATTTTTGAAAAGTCATTTTTATCTGGTGCTTGTTTAGAATGCCGTGATTTCTACACCAATATTAGACAAAATGTAACAATCAAATTTTGACACTTTCCGTTCGCGAGAGGCAAAAAATGGGTGTATCTGACGCGCGCGATTTTTTGACTTTTGAAGTGCATCAGAGTGAAAAATCCTGCGATTTAGGGGTGCTTTTTTCTTCTTCTTTCTGAAACGGTGGCCCCCACCCTTCAGGGGCGAAATGGACCAAAAGGCGGGCCATGGGCCCTGTGGCCCCCCATGGATACTCCCTACACAAGTCGCACATGTGTAAACCACCAAAAAAATAAGTGCCGACTAACGGCAGTGGACGGTTCGGTGCCGGGTGCGGGTGTTTTAGCAGCGATATCATTGAGCGGCTCAATCGATATGCCCAAATGTGCGATGCATTCGGAGTGTGTTGACGGAGATGTGAATAGTGAAGCACCGGTGAATGTGTGTACTGATTCTGCAACGAAAAGATTCCAATTGGCTATTGCCTGTCTAATCAAATCAAGGTCATGTTTTCAGAGTCCACGTAAGCTATTAGGATGCGAGAGTATGACAAACGATTAGTTCTGAACGGCAGAAATTTAAAAAAAGAAAAATATTTTAACGTTAATGGAGATATAACGGGAACGGTTAGTGTGGACCGGTCGACCGCTGACCGTAGGTTTTAGCTACGGTAGATTCAACACGTCAACATAGCTACCGTGACCTGTTGCCGATAGCGGTCTCCGTGCGCAGTTACAGCAAGCAGATAATTCCCACTACAGTAACCCAAACCTACGGTCAGCGGTCAACCGGTCCACACTAACCGGCCCCGATTATAACTACCCCTAAAAAATTGAAAAAAAACTCAATATGCCTTCACCTTCATGCCTGAGTTTGGACACTTTGAACACGGCACTGGGCTTTTGATTGCAGATGAAACCGAGATAATGCCACTGCGGCGACGTGGTCGCGTTCGGCTCTGACCAGCAGATGTACACTGGAAGGAGGTCGTGTGGACAGACTGCCGTTACAGCAGTGGTGTAGCTACCCAGGCGGGGCGGCAACCTACTGTACCACCAAAAATGTGGGCGGCAACCTGCCTACCGTACCGGCCGAGCTAAGGGGGGGAACAAATTTTTTAGGTCTAAATATTGGCGAAAATGTGCTGTAAAACGCTAATTTCGCGCGCAGCGCACTATTTTTCGCCTATTTGGGGTGAAAATACCGATTTTATACCGTTCGCAACCTACTGTGCCGGCCGGGGGGAGGGCAAAGCTCACTGCTGTTACATTATTGATCAACACCGTGTTTTCCCAAAGAGGGTCAAAATGACTCATATTTCGACATACCCATTATTCGAGTGTGGACTTCATTATACTGCCAACCTCTAATGAGAGGGCTACCAAGTGGTATTAGTTTTGCTCAATCCTCAGGCTCGTTTTATGCCAACAGTGAAATATTTATTGACGCAAAATATTGTTGCGCCCCCCCCCCCCCCCCGAAACAGCCAACAGCATGGGTACAATTGATGGGAAGCCAGCTGCATTTGAAAAGCCCTGCAGTTCCATTCTTAAATTTTTCTCTATCAACCTTTTTTCTCCATTTCCATCAACTTTGCTCTGATTTGTTTCTCTCCTATTCTAACCTGAACCACCCAAATGTTCGGGGAACGACTCTGAGCCGGTCATGAACACGCACAAATGATTAACAGAGTCAGCGTCCACCAACGAGATTGCCAAATGCGTCGTATCGAGCGTTTCGAAATCGGTGCGCACCTGAACAACGGTGTCCTTTGGAAAGGAAACGACGGAAAATGCTGATGTGGATTCCCCCATCCTTATACACTACTGTTCTTTATCAGTTTTTTTCGTAGATTTTTCCAAAAATATAAAAAACCGGACTTTCCGCAAGTACAACGCTACCTACCACACTTACCGACCAGAACACACCACAGTCAACCAACCACATCATTCACAAAAAATACCAACCATTTTGCCGGCACATATCACTCCGAAAACACTGCTCATTGTTGCCGATTTTGTACGACGCCGTTTCTTGTTTTCTTTGTCGCAAAAACCGCTTGTTTGGCTTCTGAAAATGTAAATGTAAGAGGTAAGTGGTAATCCTGTGCTCGGCCCGGCCCACAGCCACAACCGCACGCACGGAATGTGTTTATGAATGTGACATGAATGTTTGCGTGGACCGGGTGGTCGGACCGGGCGGATTCAGTACATCCAAGTACACTTCATTGTTATTTAAACATTATTACCTACTTAGTGCGCTATACTGTACTATACTGGCGGAAAAACCGGTTTTTATATTTTTGGAAAGATTTCCGAAAAAAAACCGAAACAACCTATTTAAAGAACCGTGGTGTATAAGGATAGGGGATAGGGATAACGTATTTTCGGCCCATCATACTGACGTTAATATAGCCAGTGGCGTTGTGTTACGGTGTTCTTAACACTCATAACAACCAAAATGATCAAAACAAGGAACTTTTACGCTTCGCACCTTCGACAACAGTCTGGTATGGGTGGGCACAATACCCAATACCAATACCACCCTATACCAATACCAATACCAGTGTTTGGTATTGGTATTGGGTCTAATTTTGGTATTGGGTATTGTTATTGAAGCTGGCCTGGTATTGGGTATTGGTATTGGGTTTGCCCAGGTATTGGGTCAAAACCAATACCCAATACTAATCCAGAAAAACCCAATACCAAACCAATACCAAACCCATTACCTGACTCCGTCAAAACCCAATACCAGTGTAGTTCCTGGGGGGAGGGGGGTCCCCCCTCGGGTACGTCTGTTCCCCCTCCATGGTACGCCTACCCCACTGTTCCGCCTCCGGGTACGTCTGCTCCCCCAATTTTTACCTAAAATAGGCAAATTCTGGCCTAAAATAGGCATTTTTAGGCATAAAATAAGTGATTTTTAGGTCAATGTCGTCAAAAATCGCCAAAATACCCTTTTTATTGAGCTTTTTTCCTAAAAGGGGCAAAAATGAGCCAAATTTTCGACCTCAAAAAAATGACGTTTCTCCAAATTTGGGTCCTCCCCCCCTTCCGGGTCCGTCCCCCCTTCCCCCCTCCCAGGTGGGTAAGTATTGGTGTTGGGTCACCAATTTGGTATTGTTATTGGGTATTGGTACAGGGCCGGTATTGGTATTGGTATTTGGTGTCAAAAGTGGTATTGTGCCCAGGCCTACAGTCTGGCACTGGCTCATAAATATAATTTATGAATTTAGCGAAACAAATACGAAGAAACATGCTTCTCAAAAGTTTCTATGCAGCTGCAGTTTTTTAGTTTTTTTTTCGTTTTTATCCACATCCAGAAACCGTCGGAAAACACCGAAAACAACCGTTTTTTTCATCCGCAACCGCAACTGCATACTGTTTCGTTTGCTGTACCTTGATTTTTGGGTACCCACCATCTTATAGTTGCGGATGGAAAAAAACCGTTTTTTTTCGTGAAAAAAACCCCGAAAGAACGGTAAAAAACCGGGTCCGTTTTTTGGACCGAAAATAAATTTCCGTGAAAAAATCTGGCAAAATTTTCTCCTATGTTAAACAAAAAATGACGTTTCTGACCCTTATTTTTCAACGTTCTGGAGGTGCGTCAATGCCGACGTGCCATCTGGCGGTCCATAACGAGGTAAACTTGGAGATGTGGAGCAGTTTTACATGTGTTCAGTAGCACATATAGTGTCTTTGCACTATCCTTCACATTAGTTTTTAGGGTTAAAACAGGGTTGGGGGCTGGGGCCTGGGGGTACTCTGGAGTGGGGATACGTACTGTACCCAGCTCGGAGAGGGGGATACCCACTGCACCAGAGCCGATGGCCTGGGGGGGTTATGTGCCTTGGGGGTTTGGGGGGGTGGGGTTGGTGGGGGTAATGTTTTTATTCAGCGTGGAATCGTGTGAAAACGTCGTATTTAATTTTGGGCAATTTGAGGTAAAAACGACTGATTTTGCGCCAATTTTGGCCAGTGTAGTACTTGGTCAGGGTGTTGACGATAGATAGATTGGGACCCGAAATGTGTTGACGATAGATAGATGACCAAAGTCCGAAATCTGGGGGGGGGTCGACCCAAACTTGTTGACGATAGATAGATGGTGGGGGGGGGGTCGCCAAAAATCAAGGTATAGTATAGTGCATTAAGTAGGTAATAATGTGTAAATATTAATGAAAATGTGTATAGATGTACTAAATCCGCGCGTAGCGCGCGATTTTTTGCCTATTTGGGACAAAAAATACCGATTTTGAGCCATTTTGAGGAAAAAATGCCCATTTTGGGGTCGAAATGTGTTGACGATAGATAGATTGTTCCCAGAATTTGTTGACGATAGATAGATTTGCCCATAAGTGTTGACGATAGATAGATGAAATCAAAAAGTGTTGACGATAGATAGATGAATTTGGGGGGGGACCCCCCCCCCCCCCACCCCGCCCCCAAGTACTCCCCTTATTTTGCCCATTTGGGTCAAAAATTGGCACTTTTGGGGCAAAATCGGGGGGGGGGAACCTACTGTACCGGCAGTGTAGTTCCTGGTCCGGAGGGGGAACAGACGTACCCTCCACTATTTTCGGAGGGGGAACAGACGTACCTACCTGGGGGGGAAGGGGGGGGGAAGTCCCAATTTGGGGGGGGGACGGAAAAAAGTCATTTTTTGAGGTCGAAAAATTGGACTATTTTTGCCTTCTTTTACGAAAAATCCCCTATAAAAAGGGTATTTTGGCGTTTTTTTTGGAGGTTTCACCTAAAGTTTACCTATTTTTGGCCTAAAAATGCCTATTTTAGGCCTAAATTTGCCCATTTTAGGAAAAAATTGGGGGAGCAGACGTACCCGGAGGGGGAACAGTGGGGCAGGCGTACCTCGGAGGGGGAACAGACGTACCCGAGGCTTTCCCCCCCCTCCCCCCCCAGGAACTACACTGTGTACCGGGGTGAAAATCGGGGGGATATCTACCAACTGTTGTACTGTAAACTGTATCTACCATGCCAAACATCGGGGGGATACTTACGTCGGGTCGAAAAAATCGGGCCGGGCCGACCCCCGGACCTCATCGGCCCGATGAGGTCCGGGGGTCGGCCCGGCCCGGGCCGAGGTAGCCCCCGGCCTGATTCCCACCTCTGCAAGCAAGTTACCGTATTGTCGGAAATAGAACCCGGGGGTCTATTTTTTCACTGGGGTCATTTTGGGGGGTTCAATTTATGGGGGGGTCAATTATTGGGGGGGTTATATTTTTCATTTGGCCTCCCGACCAAAAAAAATCACTTTTAATAATGCCCCTAAAAATGGCCTGTTTAGGGCATTTTCTGCCTTTAACAGCGTTAATTATGCTTAAAAAGCCGTTGGGGGTGGGGTTCTATTAATGGGGGGGTCAATTAATGGGGGGTTCTATTTTTGATTTCGAGCCATTTGGGTGGGGTTCAATTAATGGGGGGGTCAATTAATGGGGGGGTTTCTATTTCCGACAATACGGTAAGTCAATTCAAACAAATGAAATAAAAACCAACCAGATTCCTGCTCAGTGCTCAGCATTAAAACACAGTCAGTCGGCGTAACGACAGCAGTAACTTAGCTTCTGTCCGATGGGTGCACGTTCGCATTCGTTGAAAACAGCCTGAAGATAATTTATGGATTATGAAGATTGCATTTGACAAGAAAAAGTGAACAGCGCCACGAAAAATTTACCACCATTTTTTCATTTTTGAATTTGCTGCACGAAGGACTACTCTTTCGCATTGAGTTTTGCGTGGTTCATTTGTCGGGCTCATTTTCAAGCCCGATGTCTTGCGACGATTATTGAGATTATTTCTGGCGATTATTATTTGGAATTGGAATTCATTGTTTTTGACGGGTTGATGTGAAGCGACGGAAGCAGCACAACCCGGAACTGTGCGAGATTCAATGTTGGAATACAGTGATCCCAAACTCGTCACATTTCCAGGTCACACTGCTCCTCGCCTCGTGACGGTTGATGGAAGACTCATTACTATTGTAATCAGTTTATCCTGCAGAGGCTCTGGCGGGAAGACTCATTATTTCTTTAAAAATAAAACGGATTAAACGGAATCCCGTAATGAGTTTCCCCCCAGGGCCGTTTCCCAGGAAGACTCATTATGCATGTTGTATGTGACCGGCGTGTATTCAGCCTAAGCCTAAGCCCAAGTTTAAGCCTGAGCCAAGACTGAAGGCAACATATATGCCTAAACGTGAGCGTAAGCCTAAGCCTAAGCCTGAGCTCAAGCCTGAGCCCAAACATTGGTTCAGGACCAAGTTCCAGCTGGATTCCGTTTAATCCGTTTTATTTTCAAAAAAATAATGAGTCTTCCCCCCAGCACGCAAAAATCCGTTTAATCCGGTTAATCCGTTTAATCCGTTTTATTTATAATGAGTCTTCCCGGCACGCTCGTGACATCCCATTGCAGGCGACTCGATGGAGCCCTGAAGCAAGAAGGGAAGGTTTTTAGTTTGGGTAATTTTGTTGTTGCCAAATCAGAAATTAAAACACAAAAACTGGACGAATGTAGGTACATCTTACCGGGAGCTTCCCGGTTTCCCGCTTCCCAACAACGGGCGCGACCAACTGTTGGTACCGTGCGATCAAGGGCTGGAAGTATGGAAACAAATCAAGTTTAGTGATCATCGGTGATCAAAAACACCAAACTTACTGACTCAAGCGAACGGCTAAATTGATGATGCACACATGACTGAATGAATGCAGACAAGACAGACAAATGAGAGAATGAAGAGATAATGGATATCAACACATGAACACAAGCATGATGGAGTGGCTGGAGCGGGCTTCGCGCGCGGCGTCACGAATAAAAGAAGCCATGGAAGATACAGCGATGCTGTCATTCCGAAGCCGACTTTCCTCGCAACATTTTGCAAACGCAGCGCAAGCGCACAAGGACAAACAACATGAACATCAAAAGAGTATATTATGGACGGTGAACACACGAGCACCCAATTCAGCACACGAAGTAAACTGAACAATAGAAACATCAACTTAACTTTAGTCAGATTGAAATCGCTCCGACTGCATCTAGCAATCAATCCATCGGGCCAATGTCCAGAATGTCGACAGGGGTACGACTTGAAGCTAGAACTGAAACTAGAAGCAAGTTTTACATTTGATAGTTTGGTGAAAAATACAAAATAAAGACAGCCACGCTAAGGACTGATCAGCATCAACCATCCGTAATCGATACAGATAGGACGCCCATTACGAAATAAGCCTTAGGGATACCACCAAGTTGCGTCCATGAATCGTCCATCGTCCACACACACACACACACACACACACACACACACACACACACACACACACACACACACACACACACACACACACACACACACACACACACACACACACACACACACACACACACACACACACACACACACACACACACACACACACACACACACACACACACACACACACACACACACACACACACACACACACACACACACACACACACACACACACACACACACACACACACACACACACACACACACACACACACACACACACACACACACACACACACACACACACACCACGGGCGCGCTTTCAGCCGTACCCCCCCAATCAGAACTGAATATAATGTAAAGAAGCCATGCCCATACCTGACTGATTGTTTCCTCACAGGTCGACAGTGTGAGAAGGAAGGCAAAACCTTGATTTGTGAAGTTTGGAATCGATCAATATTGAGCGGTTGGGCACAAACTGCTAGGTGTGCGCATGATCTGAAATTCGGTCAAAATTATCTGAACGAGAACAGTATACGGATACATTTCCATGAGAGCAACGTTGGCTATTTGGTTCCTTGAGTGCTGATGGTGAGGTGACCCGGTGCACCGACCGTTTGCAATGGCGGGCTAGCGCGAAAAAGAAAAAATCTCTTGATTGTGGCAAACGTTTGGCTTATACTCATGACGTCAACTTACATCGTCAATTCTCGTCGTCAACTCAGTCGTCACCTCAATGCCATATGTTTCTCGCGGTCATTCACAGCTGCTTGAGTTAACGATTTACGTTGACAACAAAACAATTAGCCAAAAGTTTTTGTGTCGTTTTATAGCATTGTTGGTCAAAAATAAAACCAAGCAAAATAACTATCCCAATATGTCCCCGCAAACCTGTGCGTGATGTTTCATTGTCTTTGTAGGGCATCCACTGCACTCGCTTGAATGAATGAAGATCGAAACTGCGTGTTCTTTGGAGCGGAATGTTTCTTGGATAATTTTCTGAACCAAATCGAGGGTTTGCGGTATGGACGAGTGCAAATTTTAGGAACTCAAAACTCGAAAATATTTCTGACGCAAAGTGGCGTGGACAAGGCAGCGTGAGAAAAATGTCCGAAAACTGGAGAAACCGAGCGAAAATCTGCGGTTTTATGCTGCGCCTGTGAAAAAGGGCTGAGTCGGATTAATGCGCAGTCGCCCGGATTACAGTACATCGAAAGGTGCACGTTTGATGCCTCAATTGTGCATTTGCGACTTGTTCTATTCACGTGCATCTCTTGCATACCGATGACTGGGGTACCACAGCAAGAGATCTGTTCATGTGTTGTGTACGCACAGCACCACAAGGTTCGTGAGCAGAACTACTCATCACAGTACGTGGTGTAATTCAAAATCCGACAGGGGTTTGTGAGCTTTGCTGAACGCTGATTGGCCGGTTATATGTTTCAAAATGAATCACCGACGCCCGCGCGATACCGTATCCAAAACTGCGTGATGTTCTCGACGGGGCTGAAATTCAATAGCGCAGTCCGATCGCCAAGTTTAATAATTTCAGTTTCCGCAGCAACGGTCAGATGCCACCAGCATGCATTTCTCGACAGCAGTACACGGTTCTTGCAATGATTGTTATGTGGTAAACTTGGAGTTTTTTGAAGATTTCATTAGCATCATGTCGAAAAAGCCACGTGAGAGTGTGGAAACGTTTTTTTCTGTCACATGAAATACAACATCACGCTTGATGCGAAACACAGCGACAAGAATGGTCCGCTTCTGCTTTAGCTGTTTGTAATGATAAATGAGGAAGGAATGCCCGTTTCACAAACAGTGCTCTCTGCAAACACACGCAAAATCTTGAGCTCAGCAAAATTTTTCGTTGGATACGTTCATTTTTTCGCGTCCTAAAACGTGCATTGGAGCAATAAGTGACTATAAGGCGGTCGTGATAACAATGGATGATGTTGGTAATCGGTTCAAGAAGTTTCAAAAACCTTCCTACAGACAAGTTTCCGAACAGAGCCCTGAGGGCTCTGGGTGAAAAGTTTTGAAGAAAAAGGCCGATTTTCCACCTTTTTCCGATTAGAGCCCTCGGGCTCTAATGAAAAATCACGGTATACACAGTAGGTAGTTTCTTGCAGTTTCAAAATCTTGGGGCATCTGTTGATGGAACAACAGCTTTTTTTCAATTGCCGTTTTCGCGTCGGGTGCTATACTTTATCTCGAGGAAGTCGGCCAAGACGTAGGGCCGGTCAAGACGTAAGGTTCGGCGACACGTAGGGTTGGACAAGACGTAGGGTACAAGCGGCAAGACGTAGGGTTCACTGGTCAAGACGTGGGGTTCACTGGTCAAGACGTAGGGTTCATGAAATGTAAAAAGTTTGAAAAGTGGTAGGGATCTGCCATGCATGGAGATGTATCACCGTGGTTCAGTGCATGGCATGCACCCACTCTGTTTCAAGTCATATTGAGCATTGCATATGCACGATTGGACCGTTTTATCCGAAACATCACAAGTTGTCAAAAATATGACATATACCACTTACAAGGCAAATGTTCAATTAGCAAGCACGCAAGCTGAAATGAAGCTGGCACGTGCGTACCTTCACCGATTTCAACCATTCAGGTACCAAACAATTCCGGCTGCGATGCTGAACACATTGGTACTACGCATTTCACGGTTGCTTAAAGTTTCGTTGGTCAAATGAGCGATATACGCCCATGTGCACCTGCCATGGTACATACATACATATACATATACGTCAGCTGCGCGCATGTGCACCTGCCCTGGCACATACATACATATATGTTGTGACCTTGTTCTGTTACTGGTACTTTATATTCGCACATGCACGGCCTGTTCATCCTCAGACGATGAATCGGCGTCGCTTGATTCGAAATTCGAATCGAAATCGTGCCCACCACAATGGCACTGCTTCGGTTCGGGTCAGTATCTGAAATAGTGGAAACTTTGAGACATGTAGGTATACATACTGTATATGTACATTTCACACTCATTACTTTGATGTTTCAAAATCCTTACGTCAACAATGCCCTCGCACGTTTCGAATTCCTCTTGTAGTGCAATATGCCCTCTGGATCGCTGTCAACAAATCGGCCATTGCGCACCGATGTGCGTACAATCTTCATGTGTTTCAAGGGCCGCTTCTGCCGACGAGCTTTCTGAAATGCACAGTAGGTTGATAATAACTGCAAGCTTCATCATCATAGATCAAAAAAAGCGTTTACCTCATATTCCTTGTAACAGCCGTTGCATCGAAGTCGGGTCGTTTCTGTCTTCTCGTAGTACTCTGCTCCTCCAAATTCGAATTTGACACCCGGATAACGAACATGAGTGGAACGGATAGAGTGTTTTCGCCTTTCTTTGATTCAAATGCCGATCAGTTTCAACCGGTGCTGGACCGAAGTCCGATTCGGGATCGAAGCATCGCTTGGCGCGCCTCATTGCTGCCAAAAATACAACAAAGCAAAGGAAACTGTGCACACGCGCACACGCAACTGAATATGATTCTGAACAATGCACAGCACACAGTTTGAAGGTGCCGCCGTATAATGTTGCACAACCATCAGCAGGGTTGTTTCAAAAAAAAGTGGTTAATTAAAAAATTTTTAAAAAAAAAAAATTTTTTTTTTGAAACTCAGATTTTGCTTTTTTTTAATAAAAAAAAGTTGCCCAAAATGGGCTGAAATGTCCAAAAATGGCCTTTTTCGAGGCAAAAAATTGGCACTTTTTTTCTGTGGACGGGACAATTTTTCCAAAATCGCGCCTGCGGCGCCCTGTATTGTCCCCAAATCCGTACAGGGATGCGCGGGGATGGTCTTTTATAGTGATGTGGCACCGATAATGTACCACTGCATACTACTACACATGTATATACATAGGTCTGGTGCAAAACCGGGCGCGCAAAGTCGATCTGACACGCAAGATTTGGGCTGTAATCGATATTTTGATGCTCGTATATCAGATATACGGCATTAGATGCATTAAAATACATTGTACGGCATGCTACCATACATTAGAGTACATCGTTAGTGAACATCAACCTCAGACTGGTAGGATTTCATAGAATCTGCACAATGCTACCGGGTGTCACCACACAAGTTGGGTCTCAGGCGAAAATTTTTCAATTTTTGAAAAATATGTTGCATCGATTTCATTTATCCTGAAACGTCGTTTGCAGCACTTTTTCTAATAAAAAAAATTTTCGTCAAAAAAAAAATTTTTTTTTTAAAAAAAAGCTCGTTAATAAAAAAATTTTTTTTTCAACCCTGACCATCAGCTGTGGTTTGGTTTCACTGCGGCGCTCTTTCATTGTCAGCGTGCACCTGACGTATGTATATACTGTATGTATACATAGATTGGTAGAGTGTGGGTGCATGTCGGCATGTGATAACAGACCAAGGTCACAACACATACCGACATACAGTATACAGTATGTAAAGGCAAACTACGCCAACACGAGCCCGATTTCGCAGCTGGCAGAATAGTGAAACATTCATACGTGGCTGCTGATTTGGGAAATGTTACACGTTGAAGAATACAAAGTGGAGCATGATGATTTTCTCTTTCTATTCGTTTTGAATACACACCGCCTTCGAAATCGGGCTCGTGTTGGTGTAGTTTGCCTTTATGTATTATGTACTATGGCAGGTGCACGGCGGACGGGCAATTGAGCAAAGCACATTTGAGCAAGACCACTTTGAGCAAGTGAAAAAGAGCAGTCCAAAAGAGCAGAACCTAAAATCGAATAGGCCTAAGCCTAAGCCTAAGCCCAAACACAAAACTAATCTTAAGTGTAAGCCTAAGCCTAAGCCTAAGCCTGATACCAAAATCAGCATAGGCCTAAGCCATTGGAACAAAATAAGTGCTCTGCTCTTTTGGCCCTGCTCTTTTTCACTTGCTCAAAGTGGTCTTGCTCAAATGTGCTTTGCTCAATTGTCCGTTGCCACCAGGTGCACATGCGCGCAGCTGACGTATATGTATATTTGTATGTATGTACCATGGCAGGTGCACATGGGCGTATATCGCTCATTTGACCCACCAACGCACCCCGGAGCGGCAGCGCCAGACCACACACCCTTTTCCTGTTCGCCCATCCCTTGATCCACAACTCCCTTTCCTCCTCCACTCTTTCCTCTTGCTCTTGCTTCTCCTCCGCCCCCCCCCCCCCCTTAGGCCTATTCGATTTAGGTTCTCTTCTTTTGGACTGCTCTTTTTCACTTTGCTCAAAGTGGTCTTACTCAAATTGCTTTGCTCAATTCCTGCCCGCCGTGCACCTGCCATAGTACATAATACATAAAGGCAAACTACACCAACACGAGCCCGATTTCGAAGGTGGTGCGTATTCAAAATGAATAGAAAGAGAACATCATCATGCTCCACATTGTATTCTTCAACGTGTAACATTTCCCAAATCAGCAGCCACGTATGAATGTTTCACTATTCTACCAGCTGCGAAATCGGTCTTATGTTGGCGCAGTTTGCCTTTACATACTGTATACTGTATGTCGGTATGTGTTGTGACCTTGTTCTGTTATCGCATGCCGACATGCACCCACACTCTACCAATCTATGTATACATACAGTATATACATACGTCAGGTGCACGCTGACAATGAAAGAGCGCGCAGTATGAAACCAAACCACAGCTGATGGTAGCGTTGAAAAAAAAATTTTTTTTATTAACGAGCTTTTTTTTAAAAAAAAAATTTTTTTTTTGACGAAAATTTTTTTATTCAAAAAAGTGCTGCAAACGGCGTTTCAGGATAAATGAGTGAACGATGCACATATTTTTCAAAAATTGAAAAATTTTCCGCCTGAGGGGCTGCAACTTGTGTGGTGACACCCTGGTGTCAGCGTATTCCGGTTATGAAATCCTACCAGTCTGAGGTTGATGTTCACTAACGATGTACTCTAATGTATGGTAGCATGCCGTACAATGTATTTTAATGCATCTAATGCCGTATATCTGATATACGGGCGTCAAAATATGACTACAGCCCAAATCTTGCGTGTCAGATCGACTTTGCGCGCCCGGTTTTGCACCCGACCTATGTATATACATGTGTAGTAGTATGCAGTGGTACATTATCGGTGCCACATCACTATAAAAGACCATCCCGCATCCTATTTACGGATTTGGGACGGTGCCGGCGCCGCAGGCGCGATTTTGGAAAAATTGTCCCGTCCACAGAAAAAAAGTGCCAATTTTTTGCCTCGAAAAAGGCCATTTTTGGACATTTAAGCCATCGGCAACTTTTTTGAAAAAAGCAAAATCTGAGTTTCAAAAAAAAAATTTTTTTTTTTTAAAAATTTTTTAATTAACCACTTTTTTTTGAAACAACCCTGCTGATGGTTGTGCAACATTATACGGCGGCACCTTCAAACTGTGTGCTGTGCATTGTTCAGAATCATATTCAGTTGCGTGTGCGCGTGTGCACAGTTTCCTTTGCTTTGTTGTATTTTTGGCAGCAATGAGGCGCGCCAAGCGATGCTTTGATCCCGAATCGGACTTTCGGTCCAGCACCGGTTGAAACTGATCGGCATTTGAATCAAAAGAAAGGCGAAAACACTCTATCCGTTCCACTCATGTTCGTTATCCGGGTGTCAAATTCAAATTTGGAGGAGCAGAGTACTACGAGAAGACAGAAACGACCCGACTTCGATGCAACGGCTGTTACAAGGAATATGAGGTAAACGCTTTTTTTGATCTATGATGATGAAGCTTGCAGTTATTATCAACCTACTGTGCATTTCAGAAAGCTCGTCGGCAGAAGCGGCCCTTGAAACACATGAAGATTGTACGCACATCGGTGCGCAATGGCGGATTTGCTGACAGCGATCCAGAGGGCATATTGCACTACAAGGAGGAATTCGAAACGTGCGAGGGCATTGTTGACGTAAGGATTTTGAAACATCAAAGTAATGATGTGAAATGTACATAAACAGTATGTATACCTACATGTCTCAAAGTTCCACTACTTTTAGATACTGACCCGAACCGAAGCAGTGCCATTGTGGTGGGCACGATTTCGATTCGAATCTTCGAATCAAGCGACGCCGATTCATCGTCTGAGGATGAACAGGCCGTGCATGTGCGAATATAAAGTACCAGTAACAGAACAAGGTCACAACATATATGTATGTATGTGCCAGGGCAGGTGCACATGCGCGCAGCTGACGTATATGTATATGTATGTATGTACCATGGCAGGTGCACATGGGCGTATATCGCTCATTTGACCAACGAAACTTTAAGCAACCGTGAAATGCGTAGTACCAATGTGTTCAGCATCGCAGCCGGGAATTGTTTGGTACCTGAATGGTTGAAATCGGTGAAGGTACGCACGTGCCAGCTTCATTTCAGCTTGCGTGCTTGCTAATTGAACATTTGCCTTGTAAGTGGTATATGTCATATTTTTGACAACTTGTGATGTTTCGGATAAAACGGTTCAATCGTGCATATGCAATGCTCAATATGACTTGAAACAGAGTGGGTGCATGCCATGCACTGAACCACGGTGATACATCTTCCATGCATGGCAGATCCCTACCACTTTTTAAACTTTTTACATTTCATGAACCCTACGTCTTGACCAGTGAACCCCGGCCGTGATGGGTCAAAACAAGCACCTTGTCCTTCTATGCAGTATTTTTTGCCGTCCGTTCTTGATGATATAATGGATCAAAACAAGCGCCCTGGCCTTCATACACTTTTTTTACACAGTTTCTGATGATACAATGGGTCAAAATAAGCCTGTTCGTTCACTTTGACGACAACCAAGGTATACGCCGCGCGCTCGCCGGGGAGTTACCACCATTGTTTGTGTCATCAACTGCGAGTTTCCAATGGGTCAGCCAATTTTGTTGCCGGTCACAGACGCAGTTTTCGAAATGATCAGTGATGTACAAACTGGAGTGTCCTCCGTCACCTCGACCAACCAGTGTCACAGATTTTCGAATCGCTGTGATTTCATTAAGTTGGCAGTCGTCTAACTTGTGTCATAAATTGCGGAACTTACAGTCGTTGGTTCAACCGGTGATAATCTAGTCGTGCAACTAGCGTCACAAGTTGCTCAACCAAGTGATTCAACTTAGCTCATTAATTGGTGTCGCTGTCAGTCCAACTAGTCTCTCAAACTGCGGTACGTGGTGGTGCAACTTGTGATGATTGCATAAGTCGTCCATTGACGGCGCGATAGTCTGGTAGTAACAGTAGAACCTAGTGATGGTATCATAGTCGCTCGACCAGTGTTGCGTAGGCGATCGCCGATAGTGTTCGTGGAGGTAATTTGTTTTCAGTTGTGAATTGTGCTCTAGGTTGGACTTTTCGTCAATTTTTGCATTGGATCTTTTCCTGACGTTACAACCTCACAAGTTTGTCGGTTGTGAAAGCTTGATTTTAGTTCCAAATACAAATGCATAAGGTTCCGTGGAAAGTTTCACTTGTGGTAACGC
>JASAMV010005733.1:0-14560 GCA_030248065.1 Rhynchonema sp. JSB1_4
CTAAGATAAATGACGGAACTGACCAAAACTAGAGAGATTTCAAAGGACGTTTATAAAAAATTGAAAATTAACAAAAACTGATAAGGCAAGTAGACGACGCATCACACGATGCCCGCGATATGTTCAAATTTTTTTAAAAAATTGCAAAGTTGTAAAAACGTAGTAAATTGCAGAAAGATACAGCAAAAATAAAAATCACAAGACTTGCACGAAACGTAAATTTTACAAAATGCGAAAATACTCGTGCGGACAGTTTGACTTTGACAGAGCATCTAAAAGAAATGCGTGATTTAGTGAGGCTGCAACTTGCATAAATTACTTTGTCTAAACGGAGGAGCTACCAGTAGGAGCACGGCACTGTTTGGCAAGTTACAATGCTGGTGCCACGCTTACTGTTTGTAGGGCGTTTCTAAAGTTATGGTCAGTTGTGCGATGTTTTGTTGATATACAGTACGCGTGGCACCAGTATTCCAAATCCACAATAATTGTTCGAGACCTGACCCTGATGATCAACAATCAAATATCACTGCGTCTTCTTCTGCGCGTCGACTTTCTGCGCCTGTCTGCCGCCGCCACACACTTTGCGACATCCCCAGCCGCAGGCACGACACGTCATGCGACAACACCAGACCACAATCGCCATCACCAATACGACACACGCGAACAGGAAGGCCAACACGTCGATTAGGAAGTACTGGATGATGTTCAGGTCGTCGGCACCACTGCGTGCGTGTGGAATCTGCGAAAAATTTGGAGAATACGGGTGCTGCAATCGCAACCTTATAATGTCAGAATTCAGGAAAAAGAGAACAAAATGTTGGGCAAATGTCAAAGCGCACCTCTTGATGGCGAATTATGAATTCGACCCAGAAGGCTGAATGATTGAGTTCGGTGTAAGGCACGTCGATCAGCAAATCTTGGAATTCAAGCGCGTTCTGCTTGAAACTGAAGCAAAAGGATAGCAATTCTCAAAAGTTTTTCATCGAGTTTTTATGAACGCGCCCCTGGGCTTTTAATCAAAACAACAGTTGGAAATAACTGAACATCTACAATGTCATGAAATCCGTGACACTGCAGATTTTTAGCACAAAAACTGCCACCAACGTTTGATCAGTATTGATTTTGCGAATCGACTGCGACAGTGTGTGTGTGGTCATGTGTTTCTTCTCAAGCATGAATCCAGCCTTTCTGTGTGTGACACGCAACAAATTGTCAAGATGTTCAGTGAAGACGGGCAGGCCAATGACGGGAACACCGTGCCACATTGCCTCAACAAGACTGTTCAGACCGCCGTGAGAGATCAAGGCCTTACATTTCGGGTGACCTGCGTGTTAACATAAATGAAAACATTGGTTGACACCAACCTGGGCTATGACCAATGACCCCGTCAGTTTTTGCAGTATATAGAATTTTGAAACAGGATATCTGAGAACAATGTTTCCGTTGGTTGACCAGAGCCGGTTTGCATTACCACATTCATATCGCTACGCACGGACGATTTGTGATCAAGATAAGGACCAGCAATAAACCAACCAAGCAGGTCTTGCTGTGGCAGCCATTCACTGACGTAGACATTGGAAGGCAGATTGTCCAGTTTCGGGCCAGCATATTGCCAAATGAAACGAGTGTTCGGGTGTTGTTTGAAGGCGGATACAAACATGTTCTGCAAGATACCATAGACTTCGTATGTTAGTTATTACTTTGATGAAAGCAAACCGACCGTAGTGTCTTTCGGCACGCGATTCCATGGCACCGTGAACCCGGTGGTAAACAGCATGAAGCCGTCATTGTCGTTTGCCCCATCCACAAACTTGCCCAAATCCTGCAAGAATATTCTGGCATTTCACAAACGTAAGAAAATAAACGAACAATAAAAACAGCAAGCCGTTGAATGCTCAACTAACACCAGACAACGGTTCGGGCTTGTGACAATGCAGTGCACCAACGAAGTACACCCTCGGCATGAATGGTCGTGCAAAGTCGAATATGGGTGGGGTGTTGATGTAGTTGACGCTGGCGTTACGTTCGATGTAGAACGACTCGGTAACGCCCGGGTAGAAACGCTGCAATCATGTCGAAAAGGATAATTTGTGGCACGTAATTAATTCATAAAAACTGTGGCATCATGCCAGACACCAACCTGGAAGACCGTATCAATGCGCCTCAGCACGATGCGTTGATGAATGTAAATCTGTTTGATGTACGATGCCAAATTGTAGCTGCGTTGCCAGAAGTTCAGCTCGTCAACATAACTGAAGAGCAAGCAGCCACCTTTATATTTACATTGGACAAATCAACAATCTGAACGGTACAGAATTCCACGGTGAACACGGGTCGCTTACCCGGTTCCCGGCACCGGTATATAACTGGGTGGGCTGGGGCTTTGATTGCTCCACGCTGTCTCAGTGCGCATGTATGTCATCGACCACAACACATAGACGGTGCGTTGTAGACCAACGTGTAGAAGACCACATGGGTTGTAGAGATCGTCGATTACAGCCGTGTCGAAATGTTCGCCTGAAATGAAGTCCAGGTTATGACGATAAATTTTAGTTAAGTTTATGGTTTGCGTCTGTTTCTAACTACAGAATTTGTAAAATTACAACAGAACAAGCACGTTAAAGACATAACAACGAACCGACAAGTTTATCGAAGTCGGCCTTCCGCGTTTCAAGCATCACCTCACACATTCGCAGTGCGACCATCCAATTAGCGGCCTTCAGACTCACATCCACCACATCTGGTGACCAAGTGTGTTCGAATATTGGGGACGATCGATCGCGGAACAATGTGTTGATGTACGGCTCGTCGACCTGACATTCAATAGCTGTGTGGTCGAGAGCGACAAACATGCAGATATGGTATTCGAATGAAAGTGAAGTAGCTGAACGTCCGCAAAACGCACTGACCTTGACATGCCAGTAGCGTTCCTCAACGCCTTTCGGCAAAGGAATACCCGATTTTTCATTGAGCCCGACTTCCCACCAGACAACCTGAAGTATAAAATTACGTCATTGGTTTTGTGTGAGTGACAAAACCGTTTTTCGCAGCACGGTCACTTTCAAAAAAATTACCCAGAAAAGTTATCAGTAACGCATGTTTCGATCTTTCGAACAGGTTTTTTTTACAAAACGACCCACTGGATCACATGCCCAAAATCTACTGCCTCTCCTGTCCTAAGTGGCTCATTCTTATACTTGCCCCGTGAAATTTTACTGGCTCATTTGCCAAAACCCAAAACGTACTAACTGACCCATTATTCTACTGGCTCGTTTTCGATAAAATGTGTTCTTGGTTCCAAATGGCGAAAAAAATTCTTGTGGGTTCGAACGTGTCACACAAAAACATCTGAACGCTGCCCTCTCTCGAACGTGAACACACAGGCGCGACTTAACGAACAACAAGCAAAGCAAAAATTACTATATCTAGGTCTGGGTATCTTTCGCCGCGGATCGAAATTCCTTTGGTTTCATCGTTCTAAAAAACAGCTTTCTTCCGAAAATGTAAGTTGCCGTAATTTTAGTCCCAAACTGTTAGGGTGCCTGAAATCAAATCCCCAAATTGCTTGGACAGAATATTCAGCGCCGTACAATCCAACCACAACGTCCAGCGAGCAGAAACCAACCTGGTGACCACGTTTCACCAACTCCGCGGCTAATTCTCGCATTATGAACCTGTGACTGGGCACCAGTGATGTTGGGCTCATCAGAATTTTGCCAGCCGATGCCAATTGGCACATGATAAATGGACCGAATAAAATTAAGGTGTTCATGATTATTTATTATTTCAGTGGATCCCGTCGATTGTCGAAAACGCAATAGCTCGCGTAGCGTCTGAGTGAGAAATTGATTGCACAGCACTGCAGCACAGGTCTCGTGGTAGCATGTTTATGTTTTTGTGATTCGGTTTCTGTAAACCGGGTCTATTTGGGTCCCACAAAAAAATGTGCATACCGTATACTCTGCGCGAAGCGCAAATTTTTGGAGATTTTTGGTCAAAAATGATGGTTTTGGCTTGAAAAAAAAAAAAAAAAAATGGCCCGGCCCGATCCTAATCTCTGTCTGGTTCTGGCACATTATCTCTATAGTGATTAGTGTAGTGACTAACTGAAAAAGTTTTTTTCCGAATGAAAAACTTTCTGGAGCGCGGTAATTTTCGAAAGTAAATTACCGTGTTGTCGGAAATACCGTAAAAACCTAAATAGAAGGGGGCTCTATTAATTCACTGACTCCATTTTGGGGGCTCTATTACGGGGGGGTTCTATTCCGGGGGCGGGGGCCAGAGTCTGCGGGGGGCTTCTATTAATTCACTGACCCGAACCTGAAAAAATTGTTGTCAGAAATACCCCCAAATACCCATAAAAGGGGTTTGAAAGGATGTTTTTTATCGTCAACAAGTTTGGGTCGAACCCCTCAGATTTCGGACTTGGGTCATCTATCTATCATCAACACATTTCGGGTCCCCCCAAAATCTATCTATCGTCAACACCCTGACCAAGTACTACCGTATTCCCTAAAACCCCCCCCCCCCTCGAAAAAAACATACAGCCCCCCCTATTGGAAAGGGATTTTCAACTACCATTGTGAGCCCCGCGGAGACCACATATTTTCACAGGAGGAGAAAAAATGAAGAGCTGAGGCGGGCCTGTGCAAGACAGAAGGTAATCCAATCTAAGATATTTTCAGCGTATACACAGACGTTTCTCCATAAACGAGATATAAAGCAATGCACGAAACGCCAGGGGGCAAATGATAAACGAAACACCCAAAAATAGCAAGCCTACTGTACCAGCCCCCGGGGGCGGCTACCAACCTTGGAATTCTAGGCATCGGAGTAAAGAAATTATTTGTGATTGCAAAAAAAACGCAAATATCCGCGTCAGGAGGCTTTTCGTTTCAAAACCCACACAGCTCACACAGGTACCACAAATGCGCAAGGCAGCCATCCACCAGGATGGCGCTGGGGGCACTCGAGTCCACCTACTGTAGCTGGGGGGCCCCCGCGAAACACCTTGTGTACACTTGTCTCTGCCGGCTAGGGGGATGGCGACTTGCGCATGTTGATGGAAAACAATGTGGAGCGTGTAGGGTTTTGAAAAACGGAAAGCACATCCTGAACGCAGGATAATAGAACGATTTTATTTGCAAGACAACAATTCATTCACCACAGATGCCAAAATACACAGCAGAAAAGGGTGCTTCAAAAAGGCGATTTTCGGATTTTCTTATCATTTGTCACACCGGCTTCGCAATGCTATATCTCTAACAAAAAAAGAAAACATATCATAAAAACCGAAAATATCAAGGATACCTCTATCGCACAGGCGCGGAACTATTTTTTCTCCTCCAAAAAACATGATTCAAAATGAAAAAATATGACGAAAATTGGGCTCCAAGAAACATCAACAAACCGCCCAAGGGCGGGCGGGGAAAGGAACCCCCCAAACGCAACGAGTTGAAAACCCATCCCTAAACTCCATTTTAGGGGTATTTTTGGAACATTTTTTTGAGATTTTGGGCAGCGAAAAAATACAGCCCCCCAAAAATAGAGCCCCCCCACAAAAAAAAAACCCCCCCAAAAAAGGGGGCAGGGAAAAAACACCCCCCCCCCTTGTATTTTCGGGTTTACGGTAGAAGGACATGCCTAGTTCAAACGCGTTGCTACATTCAATGCAGAATACGGCTCTTTAAGCATAATTGACGCTGTTAAAAGTAGAAAATACCCTAAACAGGCCATTTTTAAGGGCATTATTAAAAGCAATTTTTTCACCGGGAGCGGGAGGCAAAATGAAAAATAGAACCCCATAAATTGATTCAATCATTTTTTCACCAAAAAATATGCTCAGAAAAATCGCAAAAATTATGGCAAAAATCAGGTGAAAATCTGACCCAAAAAGTTCGGCCGGGCAGGGCCGAGCTTTGGCCAAGTCGGGCCGGGGCCGGACCGAAGATTGGGGGCTCGGGCCGGGCCTGCGACCTCTGGATGGGATCAGTGTGGTGCAGTGTAGTTCCTGGGGGGGGAGGGGGTCCCCCCTCGGGTACGTCTGTTCCCCCTCCTTGGTACGCCTGCCCCACTGTTCCCCCTCCGGGTACGTCTTGCTCCCCCAATTTTTACCTAAAATAGGCAAATCTTCCCGCTGAAATGAGCCCTTTTTAGGCATAAAAATGAGTGATTTTTTTTAGGTCGATGTCCGTCAAAAATCGCCAAAATACCCTTTTTATTGAGATTTTTTTCCAAAAAGGGACAAAAATTATGCCAATTTTTCGACCTCAAAAAAAGAGACTTTTCTTCCAAATTTGGGTCCTCCCCCCCTTCCGGGTCCCATCCCCCCCAGTGGGTACTCCTGTTCCCCCTCCGAAAGGGGGGTACCCCCTCTTCCCCCTCCGGATGCCAGGAACTACACTCGTGGGGCAGGCCTATCGACCCAAGATACCCTAGGGGGGAAGGTTTCTGCACTTTCTCAGAGATACCCCCAGAGGCTACCCAAGATACCCCTATGGTCCGTCAAAAGGCAAAAAAGGCCGTTTTTTGCATGCAATTTGGCCTAAAAATGGGTACTTTTTGACATTTTTGCCGAAAATTGGCCTAAAATGACCAATTTTGGGCGTTTGCGCGCGGAGCGCGCGATTTTTGGGGGTCCCGAGGTCGAAAAACACCTATTTTTGCCTTTGAAAACCATAAACCTACTTACCGCAAAAACCTAAATACAGCCCCCCACGGAATAGACCCCCCCGTAATACAGCCCCCCCACAAAGGGGTCGAGTGAATTAATAAAGCCCCCGGAATAGAGCCCCCCTAAGTAACATCCCCAATACTGTAGTGTATTAAGGCTTGATAGTGGCATACAGGTACATTTATGCACGTTTGTTGTTCGTTCAGAGCACATAATACGCCTCTATTGACGAATAGACACGAATAAATGCGATTACAAGCGAAAGAAAAAACATTCTTTCAATCAGTGTAGTACTTGGTCAGGGTGTTGACGATAGATAGATTGGGACCCGAAATGTGTTGACGATAGATAGATGACCCAAGTCCAAAATCTGGGGGGGTCGACCCAAACTTGTTGACGATAGATAGATGGTGGGGGGTCGCCAAAAATCAAGGTATAGTATAGTGCACTAAGTTATACTTGCGTATTTTTCCGCAAAATTTATTTTTGGGAAAAAAACCGTTTTTTTCGGAAAAAACCGTTTTTTTCCAAATATTTTTCCAGTACTTAAGGATACCCATGGTCCAAAAACGCCTATTTTGGAGAAAATTTTATCGTTAAATGGCCTGAAATAGGCTAAAAATGCACTTGGGGATTCAAAAGTGCTCATTTTGAACTGTTTAGCACCGATTTACATTGGTTTTGACAACATCCTATCGCAACCTTTGAAAATATCTCGGAAATTTTTGGAAAAAAAACCGTTTTTTTCCAAAAGTTGCCAGTTGGAAAAATTTCCGGAAAAATAAAAACGTATTTTTCCGGGCCTCGGAAAAAAACGGTTTTTTTTCGGTTTTTTTTCGAAAAAAACTGTTTTTTTTCCGGCCCGCAAGTATACACTAAGTAGGCAATAATGTGTAAATATTAATGAAAATGTACTTAGATGTACTAAATCCGCGCGTAGCGCGCGATTTTTTGCCTATTTGGGACAAAAAATACCGATTTTGACCCATTTTGAGGCAAAAATACCCATTTTGGGGTCCAAATGTGTTGACGATAGATAGATTGTTCCCAGAATTTGTTGACGATAGATAGTTTTGCCCACAAGTGTTGATGATAGATAGATGAAATCAAAAAGTGTTGACGATAGATAGATGAATTTGGGGGGGACCCCCCACCCCCCCAAGTACTACCCTGATTTCAAACCCCTTTTTAGGGGTTTTTGGGGGGTATTTCTGGGAACAATTTTTCAGGTTCGGGTCAGTGAATTAATAGAGGCCCCCCGGAATAGAGCCCCCCGTAATAGAGCCCCCCAAAATGGGGTCAGTGAGTTAATAGAGCCCCCCTTCTATTTAGGTTTTTACGGTACTCGAGATACCCTTTGGGGTCGGCTCGAGATAGATACCCTTCCCCCCCCGCCCCCATCCCACCCTAAGGGTTGACTCGAGATAGATACCCCTTAGGGGGGAATCCCCCCCGTCCCCCCAGCCACTACAGTGGATGGGATGGGAGAAAATTTACGACTATTTCTTCACACCATCCAAGTTTCTTGTTGTGTGCTGTCTGCTGTGCTGCCAACGCAAACACACGCAACTTGCCTGTTTCAGCAAGCAGACACCGTGTTGTGTGACACTGCGCGCGCATTAGGATTGTATTGTACCTTTCAGCGCTGTGACTGTGTCGGCCAGTGTAGTGGCAGGCCCATGTGTGGGAGCTGGGAGGTAAGTATGATGCGGGGTTGGGACCGGAAGCGTGAGAGGTATGATTTTGGTCACCCAAAAAGGCGAAAAAACACCGTTTTTGTGATACAATTTTGGCCAAAAAATTGAGGTAAAAATAGTACTTTTTCAAAATTTTCGCCGAAAATCGCCTAAAAATAGGTATTATGGGTGGGTTTGCGCGCGGAGCGCGCGATTTTTGGGAAAATAAGGTCGAAAAACACCGATTTTTGCCTTAAAAAGGTATAAAAAAATTGCTTGTGAGAGGTATGATTTGGAGTTGTGAGAGGTAAGTACTCAACCCCCCCAACCCCCCTCGGGTTTTGTGGTAGGTAAGTACTGAGAGGGGGTAACCACACCCAACCCCCCCCCCCCAGCCACTACTATGGTGTCGGCAGCTTGGCTCAGCGGCAGCGCTTTAGCTTGCAATGCCAGAGGTAGTGGGTTCGACTCCCGATAGCGAAAAAAATATTTTTCGTTTTTTTATCTTTTTTTTGGCTTGGGCTTAGGCTTAGGCTTAAACTTAGGCTTTGGATTAGGCTTAACTCAAGAAACAGCCTCAAAACACTGAAACCTCGAAACAGTGTAGTGGCAGGCAGATGGTTGCAAGGTACCCTTGGGGGGGGATGGATCCAGATGGTTGCAAGGTACCCCCCTACCCAGCCTCCAGAAGGTTGCAAGGTACCCCTGGGGTCCGAAAAAGGGTGTTTTTTGCATGCATTATACATCAAATTTGGCCGAAAAATTGGTACTTTTTTGCATTTTGGCCGAAAATTTGCCTAAAATACCTATTATATGGAGCTTTGCGCGCGGAGCGCGCGATTTTTGGGGTTTTGAGGTCGAAAAACACCCATTTTTGCCTATAAAAACCATAAATTGACGTTGCAAGGTACCCTCCGGGGTGGTTGCAAGGTACCTACCCTTCCCCCCCCATCCCCCCCCAAGGGGTGGTTGCAAGGGACCTACTCCGTAGGGGGGGAACCCCCCCCCCCTCCCCCCCCCCGCCACACCACTCCCCCGACAGCAGTGTAGTTCCTGGGGGGGAGGGGGGGTCCCCCCCTAAGGTACACTAACCGCCGCGACCAAGGTACACTAGTACACTAACCGCCGCGCCAGGTACACTAACCGCCTCAATTTTTGCCTAAAATAAGCAATTTTAGGCCTAAAATGGGCATTTTTAGGCCTAAAATGGGTAATTTTTAGGTCAATGTTGTCAAAAGTCGCCAAAATACCCTTTTTATGGAGAATTTTTTTCCAAAAAGGGCAAAAAATCGGTCAAATTTTCTACCTCAAAAAGTGACTTTTTCCTGAATTTGGGTCTTCCCCCCCCCTTCCCCCCCCAGGGAGGTACACTCAGTGTAGTACTTGGTCAGGGTGTTGACGATAGATAGATTGGGACCCGAAATGTGTTGACGATAGATAGATGACCCAAGTCCGAAATCTGGGGGGGGGGTCGACCCAAACTTGTTGACGATAGATAGATGGTGGGGGGGGGGGTCGCCAAAAATCAAGGTATAGTATAGTGTACTAAGTGGGTAATAATGTGTAAATATTAATGAAAATGCACTTAGATGTACTAAATCCGCGCGTAGCGCGCGATTTTTTACCGATTTGGGACAAAAAATACCGATTTTGAGGCAAAAATGCCCATTTTGGGGTCGAAATATGTTGACGATAGATAGATTGTTCCCAGAATTTGTTGACGATAGATAGATTTGCCCATAAGTGTTGACGATAGATAGATGAAATCAAAAAGTGTTGACGATAGATAGATGAATTTGGGGGGGGCGCCCCCCCCCCCCCCCCCCCCCCCCCCCCCCCCCCCCCCCGATGTCCTACCCTGGGTACACTAACCGCCGCACGGAAAAAAGGGGTAGGTACACTAACCGCCGCGCCGGACCAGGAACTACACTGCTCGAAAGTGCGGAGCGGAGGATCAGCCTTGGATAGGGTGCAGAGGTGGGAATCGGGCCGGGCCGGGCCGAGGTTTCCGGCCCGAACGGTCGGGCCGGGCCGGGCCGGGCCGAGTTTTCGGAATGTCGGGCCGGGCCGGGCCGGGGTGGCCGGCCCGAAAAGGCCCGACATCATCGAATTTCAATAAAAAATCGTGATTTTTTAGGCTAAATTTGCCAAAATTTCTCGCGTTTCTTCAAATTAGTACCGATTTCCATGATTATCAGGTATTTCTAAACCAAAAAACAGTAATTTTTGCACCAAAAAATTGCTTCAAAATATCATCAGAAAAAGTCGGGCCGAAAAAATCGGGCCGGACTTCCCGGCCCGAACTGTCGGGCCGGGCCGGGCCGGGCCGACCCCCGGACCTCGTCGGGCCGGCCGGGCCGAGGTAACCCGGCCCGATTCCCACCTCTGATAGGGTGAAGAAATTAGCCAATCGTTCGGAGAAATGTGGAATTGGAAATTTGTGTTCTTTTTCAATTTATCGCGGAGGAAATCTTGGATAGCCCTATCACTCACCAGTTGTCAACCACAGCACAGATTTGGATCGGGCTGGGGATCTTTGACCACCCCTTTGGCTTGGAGCCGGCCGGAGAATTGGTTGTTCGATTTCGACCCGGCCCGGATTGCTCAGAGTTCAAAGTTCAAGCCAAAAGCACACGCTTTTGACGAAAAGTCTCCAAAAAACTGTCCTTTGCAAAAAGTGCGCATTTTTTGTCGTACTCAAAACTGGACCCGATCCACATAAAGCGAAGACATAAACATGCCTGCACAAGAAAATTTTGCAAATTTTTCCCTTTTTTCCTTTGACCCAAAATCTGTCAGGCCGGCCAGTCTGCGATTTTGAACTTCCAGATCAGGCCTGAGTTTTCGTCTGTAAGGCTAGGCCGAGTCTATCCGTCCAGATCCTTATCTTTGTTGTTTACCTATCATCATAATTACATTCTATTCGGTGCTTTTGTTTCTTTGTTTGCCATTCACATTCGGGCGGACTTATATGTATAGTAACTGTTCTTTCACCGTAGGTTCCGTTTTTCATGGGTGTCTGAGACATACAGAGCTGATTTTAAAGCGGTAATTTGAGAAAACGCAATCTCTTTCTTGAATTGGCTGTCCCATACCTCCATGTTTGGTGCAAGCGTGTGGAAATTACACGCAACAAAAAATTCTTTAGAAATTCCAATTTTTTCGAAGAATGTGTTTATTAATCGCTGCGCCAAAGTTACAAGAGATCGGAATTTGTTTTATACTGTGTTGAAAACAGCTTCATTTGTGCTGCCAGAATTTGCATTTGTCACACTTCCACTTCCACATCATCGTATGCAAAAGCTGCAGATAAGGGTAAAATTGGTGACCAGGAAATGGGCAAAAATTTGGACCAGTTAGCGCCAACCGCTCTCAAAACGGATTGTGTGTTAAAAATTGAAACCAAAGCGAAATATTAAACTGGTAATGGGGCTTTTTGGTCGCATTGATGGTTTGCCTCCATCTGGGCTATAAGTGGTCCAAAATACATCTGAAACCAATTTGAGTGTTTCCATAGCACGAGCTGTGGTGGTGGCATCGGGTTGACTGAGGGTACTGTACCAAATAAAAGCCAAAGCGTTTGTAAAAAAAGCTAATTTAAGTCGGCTTGGCGAGAATTCATTCAACAACCAAGTATTTTGAATTCAATGTGTGGACGTCGGTTCCCCACTTTTCAACTTTAGGCCGACCGGGCTCAGACAGGGAGCTGGAATGGGAAATAATATTTTGGAGGTGAGAGCAGGGTTAAAAAATTTTTTTTATTAACGTGAGAGTATTGGACCAAGCCTGGTTAATGTGCCAAGTTTCATCGAAATCGGTACGAGTCCTTTAATTATGAATTTTTGCCTTCAAAAAAAGGTTTTTGTCTTAAATTTCCGCAGATCTGAGTTCATTTGCACGCATAACCAGGGAAATAATTGGTCCATGTGTCACATTGGAAAAAATATAGTTCGCAAAACGCTATCTTTGTTATATGTAGGTACGTAACATGCACTGAAAACGGCAGTTGATGAATTAGCAAGCATGCATCAGCCTGGCTGCACACAAAAGGTGATATTTTCGAAACGGTGTAAAGGTCAGTTGGGTGTAAAGGTCGGTGGAAAGCTCGGTCGACAGCTCAGTGTGATAGACCTCGGTGTAAACTTGAAACATTCCACGTTAATAACAGGCAATGTTTCACGTTTACACCGAGCTACGCCGACCGAGCTTTCGACCGAACTTTACACCGACCTTTACGCCCAACTGGCCTTTACACCGTTTCGAAAATTCCACCCAAAGACAGTGCAAAGATCGAGCATGGGTGCATTTCCGTTGGTGTCCATGACCATGTCAGATTAAATGATCCTTTTCCTTGGCAACGTCGAGTAAAATACCGCTGTGGCAAATGTGTACGCGTGTGACTGGCGTTCAATTTCAAGCTTTTGGCAATTTTGCTTCAGTCCAGTCCGTATACTAAACCCATACAATGCATATTCGAGTTTGTTAAGGTGTATAGTTTTATGCGAGGATAGAGTTCTGTAAGGGTAATTTTTCCGGTTTTGAATACTTTTGTTGACACTTTGCTATCACCAATGAACGCCAACCAATTCACATGTGTGTGCCTAGTCAACACCTATGGTTTTGAAACTACAGGGCAAACGCAGCAGTCAGCTCACAAACTACCTATTTGTGTTTCAAACGTAGCAAAATCCAACGAATATGGCACATTGGGAGCGATGGTGGTCCGGTTCGTTGTCGAAATGTCTTTGTCCAATCGGCTGGCTAATCACAATCAATCAATCAATGATGCAGGTGAATCCAACGACAGTCGTGATGACGAGAGCACCAGTGATTCGCAGCGACTGCTCACTGACGAAGGGGACAACATTTGGTTGGATGACAATAACGTTCTGGTGGCTGCTGCGGTCACTGCCAGTGCGACGACTAGCAGCAGTGATGGTGCGTTGGAAAATCACGGAGAGAACAGAGGGCTTTCAGAAATACCGCCCACCTGAACAGATGTTTGTTCAGGGCATTGGTCTAAACCCAAGCCAAACGGCTTTAAATAGCATCTGAGATTGCGACCTGATACAAAATATAGTAGTCTGCATGCTGTCTTGTCCGTCGTACCTCAATTTGAAACGGCAATAGGATTATACGAGCTCATTTCTTGTACAACAAAATACCGACAACAATGTCCTGATCTGCGATTTGACGTCGAGCACGCTCCGAAGATCAGCACAGTACATTTTCTCTTCATAGCAAATGTTTACGTTAACACCTATTGCATTGCGTTTTACGAGCCCAGCGCACAAACACACATGCAGATTCGGTGGACAGCGCCAAATTACGCGCCCACCCGTGGTCACGCTCACAACGACGCGCCAACTCAATGGAACCACTGTCCAGGCGCGGGCAGACACAACAACCGGAAACATTGGTGGCTTATTTTTTGACTTTTTCATCTTTTTATTTCTCTTTTCGTTTGTCCATAATTTATCTGCCATGCCAGGTACCGCCGTTGCATTTCGGAGCCAGTACCACTGACCTGTCCCATGCACATCAGGAGGATAACGACGTTTGTGAAAGTTGCAGATTGAATGATTTGAAGAAAAAAGCTGAGCACATCAAGAAACGTGGGTTTGACTGGAAAATTCCATCCTCAGTTGGTTGAAACAGGGGAACGAATTTGTACACTGCAGAACACTCGCAAATCGCCGAGAAGCAACAGGCAACAGCGATCAACAACTACATGTCACACGAACAGCACCAGATGGAGCAGGAAAAGAAGGTAAGCCCACAAAGATCAAAGTTGCTTTACTTGATGTTAGTATTGAATAAATATCTATTAATTGCAGCAAAAACGCCTGGAAGAGATACAGATGCGCAATCGAATCAACGCGATCAACGAACATCTGAACAGTTTGAAGAAAAGAGACAAAAAGGACGAACCGGTCAGTTTCCATTGTCATGAAATCATTGGCACGATTTCGTTTTGATTTGTCGACTTGTTCGGAAAGATGTCCAGCTGGCTGATGTTTCACAGAACGGCTGGTTATTCTACAACCGTCCCGACACGGCCGACCGAAAACGCAATCAAGAAGAGGCACACTTGGCGGCATTGAAACGACAATTGGAACTGCAACAACAGTTGAGATTGACACACAGGGAGAAACACGTGTTGGACAGCACACTCGCGTCGGCCAGGGATGATTCGTTGTGAGTTAGACTG
>JASAMV010005734.1:0-12210 GCA_030248065.1 Rhynchonema sp. JSB1_4
CGCGGCAACGCCCAATGTGCCACCGGACCGTGCTGTGATACTGGGTCGTGTCAAGTGGGTCAATTCTAGAACATAATTGTGATTGTGAATCATAAGAATGTAATCAATTCGACTGATTCCAGTTCAAATCGTGTTCTTCGATGTGTCGTGCAGCTGCGAACGAGTGTGATTTGCCCGAATACTGCAACGGTGCAAGTGTGACCTGTCCGGCTGATCTACACAAACAGGACGGACAGCCGTGCGGCTTAGCAGAAGGTTCGTCGCTTCACTGATTACCCGCGCGGGACAGTTGGGTTTCCGGAAGTGTGAATATGTTGTTTTCGGCATGGAACAGCAGTAACGAAGATAGTTTAGCTCATCACAAATCATAAGTGATTGTTGCAAGTTGATCATACGCACTATAATATAACAAAAAAAGTATCATGAGCGATATCCAATTTGCTGACCGGGTCGGATTGGATCTGACGTGCCTTAGCTTGATTCTTGCATTCAGGACGTCAAGAAATTTACGGGAGCTGAGCTACTAACTTCGTCTAGCTTAAAAGTTATTCGTTTCAGGGCAGGGGACGTCTTTTACGCTGGTCCATATTAGTGGCATCGGCATCACTAAATTTCTTAACACCTTTAATTAAAAAAAAGTCACCACTTGACCAAGGCAGGTCCGATCCGATCGCCAAGTTTGATTTCGCTCTATGTTTAGACATTGTGCAGCTTTCATTCAGTAAAATTCTGACTTTTGTTCTGCCCATGTTTCATTCAGACATCACCTTGCTGCTTATCACCAAGTTCCGTACTTCGTCGTGGAATATCCATGAAAACATTTTGACAAAACATGAACAAAGATGAACAACTGGACTGACCTCAGCTACCCTTCCCCAATGCACAGGGTCACTGTTCGAGCGGTGTGTGTGGCCAGCACGACACGCAATGTCGAATGTTGTGGGGCGATACCGGATATTCATCGCCGGATATCTGCTACGGTCGCAACGCACAACGGTCACCCGGATTTGACTGGCAATTGTGGCTATGATATTGATACGAAGAAGTTCCTGCCGTGCACGCAACAGTGAGTAGTTGGCCGTTGGGTTTGTTGTTTGTCATGGTGGCACGTCGCTAAGTTATCTTTGTGATGACACGTTTTGTGAAGGGGAAACAAACACTATTAGTTCCTATGTGCTACCTTATTTTATAAGCTATTTTATGTGCGCTATCGCTAATGCACGGTTTTCCTCTTATTGAGCAATTTGCACCAGATGTTCCCACTTTTCCCCACAACAAGGTTGTGTAGGTGCACATTCCAGATTCTCTGTTGAGAATTTAGAAAAGGGCCCTGCATGCACCTTCACGACTCAACCAATAATCAATGTCAGCAACGCCCTATGCGGTCGCCTGCACTGCCAACACCAGAATGAAAAGCCCGAGTTCGCGCCCGGCTTGTTGGTTCGCTACAACTACGTGTACTTTCGATTGTCCAACACCGAACAAACACAGTGTCGCGTGGCACAGTTTGATTTGCCCAAGGATCCCGGCATGGTACCGGATGGTGCGTCGTGTGGAGTCAATAAGGTACTGTTATTCACAGTCGTGTTTGTGTGTTTCAGCTTTTGGAAAACTTGACTTTGGCTGAATTCAAGCTTGTACCCAGTGGGGTGACGTTCTTGATGGGTGGGTAGGTGCTGGCACCGCTCGCCACTCCTCACCCAAGCTAAACTCGTGGCATTGAACTGAATCTAAAGTCAATTTTCTCACAACTGTGTCTTCTAAATCAACCTTTGTCTGACCACAGATGTGCGAGAACGCAGCCTGCACCCCGTTGGCATACGTCAAATCGCGTCAACCGTGTGACCCACCTGATTGTGGCAATCACGGCGTGTGCAACAACATGGGCAATTGTTTCTGTGATCCTGGGTACGGTGGATATGACTGCTCATCATCGGGACCGGGTTTGTGATTTTGTGGTTCGATTTAGTTCGATTGAATCAGGCAAGGGTTCACTTTGGCTAGTGTCAAACTTTATGGTCGGTATATGGACCTTTGATCACTCCGATGAAATAGTTGTTTCCCAATTGCCACAGCCTTAGACTTTGGGGCTTATGAGTGTGTATTAATAAATGTTAGTGCAGTCCGAATTGTCAGGCGGCAGCATCGACTCGGGTCCAGCGTCGTGTCCGTCGTGGTTCGGTGTGGGCACATTCTTCCTACTGCTGGCACTGGTCACCATTCCCGTCATCATATTCATCATTTGGTATCGCAAACGCAACGGAAAATCTGTGGCCGGGATTGGAAGTAAGTAATCGGTTTGGGTTGTTTGTTGATTGAGGTTCATATGGTAACATGGTGGACAGCACGGTTTTTCCAAATTTGCGCTATACGTTAGACAAAACAGTGATTTACACTTTTGTTAGTCTATGACGAATGAAGGTCGGATGACACTTCCCATCTTTGCGATTCCAGGAACGCATATTCAAATTTGTTGTATTAAATGAAAACCAAAAGCACCTCTGTACTGCTGCAGGGTCGTGCTAGAGCTGGCTCACAAAATGCTATAAAATTAACTTATTAAGTCCTAGCCATTCTTCCCTCCAGATTTTCCTAACGGTGGGGTGTGCAACGCGGTGGTCGTACTGGCACATTATTGCAGTTTTTCACGCACCTTTATTAACAGCAGCCGGCGGTGGCGGTGCCCTCCTCAGTGGCTGTGGACTGCCATCACCCAATGGATTGGCAGCAGCGTGATGATTGTGTCGATCGACATTGTGCTCAATCCTGCCAATGGTCGTTGTGCCGTCACCTCGATTGTGCAAGATCACCGTTGTGTCGGCCGGCGGGATGGTGGGCACTTTGGTCGTCGCTGGCGTGTGGGCCATGTATCTGGACGAAGGAATGGCATCTTGTTGACCTGCTGCATCAAACCAGATCGCAGGTGTGTCTGGGGCCCAGTGGCTATCTGTTGTATTCGCGTATTGTTTGCATTAGGGAAAGGATCGATCGGAGGTCAAACCGCCAATGTGTGCAAGACTACATGCATTTGGCATTGATTCCACCGAGACACGACGACGTAACCGACGTTCGAAACGCCTGTCTACTGTGGATAACAACGATCACAAAAACAGTCAACAAATAGATGCCGATAGATCACAGTTATTCAACAAACCCTTCTCTGCACAATCCAAATCCAATTTTTACAGAAAGTCAGAAACGAACAAGATGGCCCACCTGACAGGCGGCAACTGCGGACCGCTGATGTGGTATGCAGCGACAGCCGGCAGTTTGTCAGCTTTCAGCGGTTCGACGGGACTGCGATTCGGTGGGAAATAGTTGTTGGCTGGCGTCGGTTGATGACCGAGATATGTACGTGCCACCGAGCCACCTTTGCCAGTACGACCACCGCGTTGCACACCACCACCCGTTAGACTGCGCAACAATCTGGAGGGAAGAATGGCTAGGACTTAACCGGTAGTAATTAGAAGTTAATTTTGTATTATACGCATTTTGTGAGCCAGCTCTAGCACTGACCCTGCAGCAGTACAGAGGTGCTTGGTTTTCCATGGTTCTCAATACCACAACAACAAATTTGAATATGCGTTCCTGGAATCGCAAACAGATGGGACAGTGTGCCATCCGACCTTCATTCGGTCAAGACTAACAAAAGTGTAAATCACTGTTTTGTCTAACGTATAGCGCAAATTTGGAAAAACCGTGCTGTCCACCAGTGTTCACCATATGAACCTCAATCAACAAACAACCCAAACCGATTACTTACTTTCCAATCCCGGGCACAGATTTTCCGTTGCGTTTGCGATACCAAATGATGAATATGATGACGGGAATGGTGAACAGTGCCAGCAGTAGGAAGAATGTGCCCACACCGAACCACGACGGACACGACGCTGGACCCGAGTCGATGCTGCCGCCTGACAATTCGGACTGCACTAACATTTATTAATACACACTCATAAGCCCCAAAGTCTAAGGCTGTGGCAATTGGGAAACAACTATTTCATCGGAGTGATCAAAGGTCCATATACCGACCATAAAGTTTGACACTAGCCAAAGTGAACCCTTGCCTGATTCAATCGAACTAAATCGAACCACAAAATCACAAACCCGGTCCCGATGATGAGCAGTCATATCCACCGTACCCAGGATCACAGAAACAATTGCCCATGTTGTTGCACACGCCGTGATTGCCACAATCGGGTGGGTCACACGGTTGACGCGATTTGACGTATGCCAACGGGGTGCAGGCTGCGTTCTCGCACATCTGTGGTCAGACAAAGGTTGATTTAGAAGACACAGTTGTGAGAAAATTGACTTTAGATTCAGTTCAATGCCACGAGTTTAGCTTGGGTGAGGAGTGGCGAGCGGTGCCAGCACCTACCCACCCATCAAGAACGTCACCCCACTGGGTACAAGCTTGAATTCAGCCAAAGTCAAGTTTTCCAAAAGCTGAAACACACAAACACGACTGTGAATAACAGTACCTTATTGACTCCACACGACGCACCATCCGGTACCATGCCGGGATCCTTGGGCAAATCAAACTGTGCCACGCGACACTGTGTTTGTTCGGTGTTGGACAATCGAAAGTACACGTAGTTGTAGCGAACCAACAAGCCGGGCGCGAACTCGGGCTTTTCATTCTGGTGTTGGCAGTGCAGGCGACCGCATAGGGCGTTGCTGACATTGATTATTGGTTGAGTTGTGAAGGTGCATGCAGGGCCCTTTTCTAAATTCTCAACAGAGAATCTGGAATGTGCACCTACACAACCTTGTTGTGGGGAAAAGTGGGAACATCTGGTGCAAATTGCTCAATAAGAGGAAAACCGTGCATTAGCGATAGCGCACATAAAATAGCTTATAAAATAAGGTAGCACATAGGAACTAATAGTGTTTGTTTCCCCTTCACAAAACGTGTCATCACAAAGATAACTTAGCGACGTGCCACCATGACAAACAACAAACCCAACGGCCAACTACTCACTGTTGCGTGCACGGCAGGAACTTCTTCGTATCAATATCATAGCCACAATTGCCAGTCAAATCCGGTGACCGTTGTGCGTTGCGACCGTAGCAGATATCCGGCGATGAATATCCGGTATCGCCCCACAACATTCGACATTGCGTGTCGTGCTGGCCACACACACCGCTCGAACAGTGACCCTGTGCATTGGGGAAGGGTAGCTGAGGTCAGTCCAGTTGTTCATCTTTGTTCATGTTTTGTCAAAATGTTTTCATGGATATTCCACGACGAAGTACGGAACTTGGTGATAAGCAGCAAGGTGATGTCTGAATGAAACATGGGCAGAACAAAAGTCAGAATTTTACTGAATGAAAGCTGCACAATGTCTAAACATAGAGCGAAATCAAACTTGGCGATCGGATCGGACCTGCCTTGGTCAAGTGGTGACTTTTTTTTAATTAAAGGTGTTAAGAAATTTAGTGATGCCGATGCCACTAATATGGACCAGCGTAAAAGACGTCCCCTGCCCTGAAACGAATAACTTTTAAGCTAGACGAAGTTAGTAGCTCAGCTCCCGTAAATTTCTTGACGTCCTGAATGCAAGAATCAAGCTAAGGCACGTCAGATCCAATCCGACCCGGTCAGCAAATTGGATATCGCTCATGATACTTTTTTTGTTATATTATAGTGCGTATGATCAACTTGCAACAATCACTTATGATTTGTGATGAGCTAAACTATCTTCGTTACTGCTGTTCCATGCCGAAAACAACATATTCACACTTCCGGAAACCCAACTGTCCCGCGCGGTAATGGATCAGTGAAGCGACGAACCTTCTGCTGAGCGCACGGCTGTCCGTCCTGTTTGTGTAGATCAGCCGGACAGGTCACACTTGCACCGTTGCAGTATTCGGGCAAATCACACTCGTTCGCAGCTGCACGACACATCGAAGAACACGATTTGAACTGGAATCAGTCGAATTGATTACATTCTTATGATTCACAATTATGTTCTAGAATTGACCCACTTGACACGACCCAGTATCACAGCACGGTCCGGTGGCACATTGGGCGTTGCCGCGCAACTTGCACGTTTTCGCATCACAGCAGACGTTATCACAGGCCTGCAAGCATGAGAAATACTCATGTTTTGCTTATACACCGAGTTTTGTGTAACTAGGCGTTGTAGACCGCGATACAAGCCATCACGAACAAAATTATCCAACATCAACAACAAGTTAACCTCAAAAACTCCACAATCACACTCCTCCCCCTCCTCGGTGACTCCGTTGCCACAAACAGGTGCGTCATAAATTAGGGTCGGGTCATTCATGAGACAAACATCGATGCCTTGCTGGATTGAGTGCGACAAATATTCGAGACTGCATGTCGACCACACGGTTGGAGAAAGGGCACTGCAATATGTGGCTGCCAAAGTTTGTACAGAGATGCTTCCTCCTGTTCAGCGCTGTTGTGGCAATTCAGACTTGAGCCACAGCGCGTCGCACATCAGAATGTGTGCACCCTAAATTATATGTTAGCATCCTAATCGTGAAAATTGTGAAATTCCACATATTATAAGGCCGATAGATGACGATACAGCATGTGACCAAGACTTCTGAACATGTTTGCGGTCGCAGATTGACGAATTGTTCGCACGGACACGACGTGATGCGACCAGACAGATTTGTTCATTCAAGATTCTCGCACAATTTCAATGGACGCCAACCTATTCAACGGTGCCATCACACATCGATTCTTGGACCGAGCCGCGCACTCACAATCCGCCTCAAGATCGTGCTCCATACCGAAATTGTGTCCGATTTCGTGTGCCAACGTGGTCGCAACGGATTGAGGGGAATGGTTGTGGTCCTGGTAAGTGAGGTGTTGGTGAACTCAACAAATGAAACACTAACAAGGATGAAATCTAAAAACTTACATTGTTGACACCACCCGATCGTTTCTGTGAGCACATTGTGCCCTTGTGTGCTTTGCCGATAACTCCATTGGCGAACACATGATCTCTGAAAATTAGGCACCTTATAGTTCTTGAAGGAATTCAACCCAGTGGTGTCGTTGGGAAATCAAAAAGTCAGGATACCGGATACCCAAAATGAAAAATCTCGGATACCAGGGGGGTTGCCCCCAAAATAAAAAATGTCAGATACCCATAGGGGGTTGTTCAAAAAAGGTCAATTTTTTAGAGGAAAATTGAGCAAAATTAGTGTTGGAAGCGCAAAAATGGTCATTTTGGGGTTATGCTTGCGCCAGCAAGCGATTTTGAGCATTTTGGAGGTAAAAAATTGGCGATTTTTACGGTTTTTGGAAAAATTTTAGGGTAGGATACCCCTGGACAAAAAGTCAGGATACCGGATACCCCTGGGTGAAAAAATCAAGATACCGGATACTAGGCGTAACCCCCCCCCCAACGACACCACTGATTCAACCAAACAAAGTGTGTTTAAAATCAAGGCTGCCACCAACGTGAGCATTTGAGCGTTGTCATGTTTCACTTTCGGATACAGCCGTTGACGACGGTAGTTGAGGAAATTGTCCAAAGTGTGACCGGAGTCGGATGTGATCGGAATTTCGTCTCTCTTATCCCAAACTTCGACATCAACCAAGATGACGCGGATGTTTAGCGGTGAATATATCTGCAGATACTCTCAAACTTGTGTGTGTCTTTTGGCATTGAATCGCTAAATTTGACTCGCGAAAGCAGAGAAGGGACGCACCGCGTTGACGTAATTTGCAATCTGGATGCTTCGCGTGGTCACGAAACCCTTGTCGCTGTTGTACTTTTTGAACTGCAAACATAGATAGCGATGCCTCATTCAATTGTTCAATTAATTGAGCTGAGCACCAAGTCAATTATTTCAGCGCACACTTAAATATTCCACAATTCAGCATCTACAAATTACTGTAAAAAGCAAGCAGCAACAAAAACGGCGAACCAACCACACTGTTGTCATTGACCAAAACCAGTTCGATGTACCGTGGTCGTGTCCAAGTGATGTATTGGGCGTAGTACGACGGTTTGTCACCAATGGCACGTTTGGCACGTGCGTGTGACGAAGGCAGCAAGTCGTTGATCACAGAATCTGGGGATGAAACATCGAAATTGCAAGGACGTTTTCGGCTTTTGCATGTTTGTCGAGGTTGCTTGCTACCGTACCACAGCTAATTTGATCGGCATCCTGAGCAATTGAGGTTAATTCAATGCGCAGTTGTCCATTCCGATCACCGTGTAAGGTGTATGAGCCATGCTCGGTCACCAACAAGCCGCTGAAACATTAGATAACATTATTCGTTGTTGCACAAAGAAAATGACCCTTGCCCACGTCATGTTATACTTTCAGGCTGTTTGTCTAACTCATGGCTTCACACTTATCGCGTTTTTCTATCAAGCCCGTAACCGAGTCAGTGACTACAGTAATTTATCGACGTTGAATCAGCCGCAGACCCAGCACAGGGTGCGTATGCGTAACAGCCAATTATAGCATTCCTTCGCAAGATTTGTGAGAGAGCGAGCACCTCTGCGAACATTGTGCGATACCCATGACTACCAAAATCATCATTCACTCCAACGCCGTTAACGAAATCATACGAACTTCTCTTTTTCACCATTCTAACACCCACCTGAACTGTCCATGACATACATCAGCGGCAACATGCAGCACTGCGCTGTTACGCACATGTCCATTGTACACGCACACATTGCGTGCAGACACATGGTTGGTCGACTGTTGCTGCTGGAAAGTCTGTGTAAAGTTGGTTGACGTGGTTGTGCACGCACGTGACTGTTGTGCTAAAGAAAACACATAATAACTTTTCTTTCATAAAAAATCTGCAAAACAACTTCGTGCAATTTCGCAATCAACAACGTTTGTGGCGTTGCTTCTCAAGATGAACGTTTTTGTGAAGATTTATCATTGAAACTGATGTAATGCATAAACACAAGGTCAAAGATGGCAAAACTAACACGAGAAGTGTCTGCATTGAAGAGCGCAGGTCCGAGTAGATTTCTGAAAAAAAGGCTGGATTTATGTGGATAAAGACACGGCGCATGCAAAAAATATGACTCACACAGATTGCTGGAGTTCTAGAGTGATCGCCGCGATGTCATCAAGTTTGAGATCCATTTCCAATCTCGGAGGGTAACCGGATTGCTACAAACAGCAGGTAAGGTTTACAATAAACGAACAAATACCATACCGTTAAAACCTAAATACAGTCCCACCGGCGGAGTAGAGATGGACCCCCCCAGCCACAGCACTGCCACTACCATACGATTGGGTCAATTGGCCTGCCACTGGCCATCGCACTGTTTTGCCCAAATGACTGAATGCCAATACACAAACCTCGAACGAATCAAACACATTTGCAGCTTGCCCATAATTGTGCGGTACTCTGTAAACCACATCACCTTCACATCCGGTTCGGTCCATTATATTTTTTAATATTATTATTTAGTTTTTTGAAGGTCAGCTCCCTGCAACGAACGAAAGAAAAATCTGTCTGTCGTTCAGTATTGCTTCGACAAGACACCGTGTTCTCGAAAATGACCGCAGTCCGAGTCCGAGGTGCTCAGTCAAATTTTGCCCATTTTAGGCCTAAAAATGCCTATTTTAGGCAAAAATTGAGGCGGTTAGTGTACCTGGCGCGGCGGTTAGTGTACTAGTGACCTAGTTCGCGGCGGTTAGTTACCTTAGGGGGACCCCCTCCCCAGGAACTGCACTGACTTCAAGTTATGATGACAAGAACAACGACTGTTTGCAGTTTCACATAGGCGACAAGCGAACGTGTGTTCCTGAGCCCGAGCGGCAGACCGGGAACCAAGATGGCCGTGCGTGAATGTCATGTCACCATGAACATGAAGACGCTCATTGTTTTTGAACCAAGCCACCATTATCATCAAGTATTCATGTGAAAGTTTGGCCCGGTTTGGTTGAGGTATGCGCAACGCTCGGTTGGACACCAACATTCTGTGGATGTGGACCAGTGTTGGAGGTGGGGGGCTTGGGGGGTAGCTAGCCCCCCCAGTACAGTAGGTATCCCCCCTCGCCTGGTACAGTAGGTATCCCCCCGATTTTCACCCAGGTACAGTAGGTATCCCCCCAGTGTTGGAGGTGGGGGGTTTGGGGGGTAAAATATAAAAAATAAAAAAAATTGGCTGTTACGCATACGCACCCTGTGCTGGGTCTGCGGCTGATTCAACGTCGAATAAATTACTGTAGTCACTGACTCGGTTACGGGCTTGATAGAAAAACGCGATAAGGTGTGAAGCCATGAGTTAGACAAACAGCCTGAAAGTATAACATGACGTGGGCAAGGGTCATTTTCTTTTGTGCAACAACGAATAATGTTATCTAATGTTTCAGCGGCTTGTTGGTGACCGAGCATGGCTCATACACCTTACACGGTGATCGGAATGGACAACTGCGCATTGAATTAACCTCAATTGCTCGGGATGCCGATCAAATTAGCTGTGGTACGGTAGCAAGCAACCTCGACAAACATGCAAAAGCCGAAAACGTCCTTGCAATTTCGATGTTTCATCCCCAGATTCTGTGATCAACGACTTGCTGCCTTCGTCACACGCACGTGCCAAACGTGCCATTGGTGACAAACCGTCGTACTACGCCCAATACATCACTTGGACACGACCACGGTACATCGAACTGGTTTTGGTCAATGACAACAGTGTGGTTGGTTCGCCGTTTTTGTTGCTGCTTGCTTTTTACAGTAATTTGTAGATGCTGAATTGTGGAATATTTAAGTGTGCGCTGAAATAATTGACTTGGTGCTCAGCTCAATTAATTGAACAATTGAATGAGGCATCGCTATCTATGTTTGCAGTTCAAAAAGTACAACAGCGACAAGGGTTTCGTGACCACGCGAAGCATCCAGATTGCAAATTACGTCAACGCGGTGCGTCCCTTCTCTGCTTTCGCGAGTCAAATTTAGCGATTCAATGCCAAAAGACACACACAAGTTTGAGAGTATCTGCAGATATATTCACCGCTAAACATCCGCGTCATCTTGGTTGATGTCGAAGTTTGGGATAAGAGAGACGAAATTCCGATCACATCCGACTCCGGTCACACTTTGGACAATTTCCTCAACTACCGTCGTCAACGGCTGTATCCGAAAGTGAAACATGACAACGCTCAAATGCTCACGTTGGTGGCAGCCTTGATTTTAAACACACTTTGTTTGGTTGAATCAGTGGTGTCGTTGGGGGGGGTTACGCCTAGTATCCGGTATCTTGATTTTTTCACCCAGGGGTATCCGGTATCCTGACTTTTTGTCCAGGGGTATCCTACCCTAAAATTTTTCCAAAAACCGTAAAAATCGCCAATTTTTTACCTCCAAAATTGCTCAAAATCGTTTGCTGACGCAAACATAACCGCAAGATGACCATTTTTACGCTTCCAACACCGATTTTGCTCAGTTTCGTTCAAAAAATTTACCTTTTTGAACAACCCCCAGGTTATCTGAGATATTTATTTTGGCGGGCAACCCCCCTGGTACCCGAGATTTTTTATTTTGGGTATCCCGTATCCGAAATTTTGATTTCCCAACGACACTACTGGGTTGAATTCCTTCAAGAACTATAAGGTGCCTAATTTTCAGAGATCATGTGTTCGCCAATGGAGTTATCGGCAAAGCACACAAGGGCACAATGTGCTCACAGAAACGATCGGGTGGTGTCAACAATGTAAGTTTTTAGATTTCATCCTTGTTAGTGTTTCATTTGTTGAGTTCACCAACACCTCACTTACCAGGACCACAACCATTCCCCTCAATCCGTTGCGACCACGTTGGCACACGAAATCGGACACAATTTCGGTATGGAGCACGATCTTGAGGCGGATTGTGAGTGCGCGGCTCGGTCCAAGAATCGATGTGTGATGGCACCGTTGAATAGGTTGGCGTCCATTGAAATTGTGCGAGAATCTTGAATGAACAAATCTGTCTGGTCGCATCACGTCGTGTCCGTGCGAACAATTCGTCAATCTGCGACCGCAAACATGTTCAGAAGTCTTGGTCACATGCTGTATCGTCATCTATCGGCCTTATAATATGTGGAATTTCACAATTTTCACGATTAGGATGCTAACATATAATTTAGGGTGCACACATTCTGATGTGCGACGCGCTGTGGCTCAAGTCTGAATTGCCACAACAGCGCTGAACAGGAGGAAGCATCTCTGTACAAACTTTGGCAGCCACATATTGCAGTG
>JASAMV010005735.1:0-30569 GCA_030248065.1 Rhynchonema sp. JSB1_4
ATGAAACATTTCTGTTTTGTCACCATCCAACATTTTTCTCTCCCTATAGGAGTCTCACCCTTGCCCACCACAGTGATCGACAATTAGATGTCCATCGGACATGCTCCCGCTGAAACCCCAAACCTAGGAGCGGCTAGATCTTCAAAAATATTAAAATATACATTTTTATTCTTCTGTTCACAACTAATCTTTTGTAATCTTGTCGCATCCTTCTGTGCTCGCTGAATAACAACCGCTCTTCACAGCGACAAAACTCAATGTATTCCCCTAGTGCCATTATAAAAAGGAGCGACTGTAACACGAAGGCCATCAATTACGATCAAAACACCAACCTGTTCATCTTGCAACGACAGCTCATCGATTCTGTCCACCCTGTACAACGCACACCCTGTACATGACGCGTTCAACAGCTCCAGCAGACAATCGCTTTGCTCTGCACAACGATAAAAAAAGAGTTAACATCAGAAAATTTATAAAAAAAATTCATCAAACAAACTGTTATGCGAAGAAAAACCGTCAAAATAAACACGAAACACTAAAATAATTGTACCAGTAGCATAGTAAACCAATTCGTTCTGTTTGCTAGCCCAATCAAACGACGTACGCACCCGCAGTCGTCGCATGCCAACCATCAGGGCCCGATCTGAAGCATCATCATTATTGGGTAAAATGCACAGAATAAAAGATCGCTAAATGCTTCGCCTTGTCGCAAAGCTCGATGTCAAAGATGCGCATGAAGCTCAGTTGCACAAACAGAACGTTCAAAAAGCATGCATTTCTACAGTCTAAACATTTCGTGAGTAAATCATATTTACGCGCAATTTTCGCCACAAAGTTTTACACATCCGCATGTCGGAGGATTCACCTTTAGCCGTCATTCAACAATGGATGATCATATTCGCCCCAGCGTGCTCACAACAATTCATTGCCAAAAATATAACGCAAGAAAATGTTCCCACATGTCGGTATATAAAAGAGCTGGTGAACAGCAAAATCATTAACGCTTCCATTCCATCTTGTATTAACTGCCACATCAACAATGAAACATCAGCAAGCAGCACCAACCCGACAGTGAACAGAGCGGCAATGCGAGACAGATACTGGTTGGATTGGATGTTGATTGATTGCTCGAGGTGCAAACGGACAAATCCAATTGTAATCGGGTGCCATGCCCGGCCGTATCGGACATCTGCAGTTGTGGATGCTACGGTTTGGGGGTTGTGCAGTTTAATGTGGTATTTTACCGTTGACTGCTCATGGCAAGAAAATCTACATATTTTACCAGTCCCTCCTCTTTATAATGACGTGATCTTGTGATAGCTGAATGTGTGGGTTAAAGGAAAAGCAACAGGTTGACTACCTAGTCGATTCGATACAATTCTGGTGCATTATTCGCACCGGCCATATCCGACCTCGTGCACCGTTCACACGTGAATACAGGTCGAAAACGAACAGAATTCACTTCGGTAGAACGGAGTCACTACAAACAGGATACACTGTAGCAACCCGAAAGAACGCATTACCGGCAAGCCACCGAATGCAGCGCGCGTACGCACCAGCACATCTTGCAGTTGAGTGAAGTACACCCAATAGTTGATCAGATCCATCAAGTACCGCTGCGTGTGCACGTAGGTCACCTGTCAGCAGCGTGCGAACACTTACTTGATCAATTCAAGCATTTATGTCACAAAAAAGTATCTTTGACTATTTTTTTTCAGATAAAAATGCCCACACCAGTACAGCAGATAGTTGCACGTTCAGCTGTATATCAAACGGACGGCGTAGGTTCGGATCTGGATCGCTGTATCTGCAAAAAAAGAAGAAAAACTACTCTTGCTCCCTCTTTATCCGAGTTGTGGGCTTGTCTCTGACAAAACACGCAACCAACGCAAATACCAAACCACGTAGTAGCCCAAATCACACAGCAACGCACTTGTACATGTCAAATCTGGCGGGGTTCAGGCTGTCAGCGACGGCCCACAATCGTTGTGGATACAAGCACGAATGCACGGGCGTACAGTCGTCGATCAATAAACTGCTCGTCGTACCAGACACGCTCAGACCGACCTGAGAGATGATGGGCAATGTCATCGTTTTTTTGGTTGCCCGATTGTCCACCTGATCCTACCAGGTCGTCAAGAATAGTTTTTACGCTGGTCAAAAATTGTTGAACTCGAAGCTGACAATCTCAGCATCTCTATCCGCGGGCGCGACATAGCGCTCATTCTCGCACCAAATTGCTCAATGAAACCATAATTGTGTTGTGGTTATTGCTGAGATGTCGAAACGCGCTGCCACAGCACAGCCTAACAACCCCACAGCCCACGCCCGTACCTTGTCAATCAACAGCACTGCATTCGTGTCAGCCACTGTCAACGTGCCCAACTGTGGCTGTTGTACGCGTTTCGCATCGTTCATGTGCACGCGCAGCAGACGCGCGCCGAAGTAGATCGCACGCTCAACCTGGCGTAAATGTGAAACATCATATGGCATGGGTCGCACACTTTACTGAAAATTACCTTCTAGAAGCGTGTAGTGTGGATCAACACTCAGTCACCTAACTTGCTTCCTCACCGGTTACATCCTCAAGAGGTTCACTTATTGAAAGCTTTCTAAAGCACCTTCAAACAAACGCTTCAATGATCCATAAAGGCTACGTTGCTCAATAACTGTGTGCGGAACAGACAAAAACTCGGGAATCTGACAGAATTCACCATACTTACATATACCACAAGGGCAACCAAAAAAGACAAATAGAACACCACCCACTTTCTTCTCCTGTTTGACGCTCTCTTCAATCTGTTCGTCAGTTGGACATCTGGGCGGTGCAATCAGGCCGAGAAAGTCCAACAACAACGTCCAACACTCGCGATTCATGCCCAACGTCAGTTCGCCGAACTGCGCGCGCACTGTTTCACCGATCTGTAATTATGCATAAAAGCTAATCAACATGTGTTGCGAAATTTGTGAATGTGTTTGCTTCCTTGTTCTCTTTTTTCTTCTTTTGTTTGCAAGCGGTGTCCTAGTACTAGACATCGTCAGTGTGAATGCAGAAGATGGCTACCTAACCGCGGTCACCGCAAAAAAGATTCCTGCAACATCGCTGTTGCAATGCTGATCTTATGGGCACACAATGTTGAACTTAGCGTTTATGCTGCGGACCGTTCTAAAGCGGAATGTGCCAAGTAGGACAGTCGGTCCCACAGTCTGCTTGCAAACTTCGTTCGATGCTCGTTTTTTTGGATCTCATTTTTTTCTTTCATCCCTGTTCTTAAAATGTGTAAAAAAGGTACGTTCCGCTAGTCGTATCGCAAACGTACCAGATAACACATACAACAGCCATCAAAAACAGACAGCGATGTAATTCGAAATTCAAAAGCATAATCCCATTGGCGCATCTGGATTCAAATCATAACTTCCACGTAATTTACCGTCAGCGCCAAACACACGGAGCGAAATCAAACTTGATGATTGGTCCGGTGCGGTTTGCGTCTTCACGCGACTTTTTGAATTCACGATACATTTCGAGCTTTACTTACAGCATGTCACTACGAATTTCGACCAGCGTAACAGCTGTTCCCAGACGCAGGCAAACAACTGCTACGCCGGTCGAAATTAGCGACGTCTGCCAATCAAGAAATATTTTCAATGCGAAAAATCACGACGCCGAGGTAATGCCGGACCGAACCAGAACGATCGCCATGTCTGATTTCGCTCATGGTCATGTGACGAAAGCCATCGAATCAATCCATGCACAAATAAACATATGAATCATGATCACGCGCCATGCGGCGGGTGTACGTTTTTATGTCCATTTCTACGAGCAGCAGGAAAGTCCACTCCACAACGGTAATATCATAACGTTTTGAGTACGACCGACCAGCCGAAACTACATGGACACAAACCGCGAGTCTCTCCAAGTCACGGTCATTCCAGTGGTTCAAACAAATGAGAAATGATCGGCTTAACCGGTGTTCAAGGGCCATTTGGCCACTTTGGCGGAACGTGGTTGACGCCGCCATGGTCATGTTCCACTTTCTAAATCACGGAAGTACGCAAGTAAACCAAGCAACTTCGTTTGGTCGATTTTTGCATCTGAAGAGCCCCTACATATGAGTGCCTAACGTGCATTACACTACGACTGACGTGCCGCATGCTCCTAATAAATAACAATTCGCGGGTACGATGCAATACTTCCATGCCCAGTTACCATAATACAACATCATCTGACCGACCAGCTGTGTACAATCAGTTACATACTACCTTGGTACCCAAACATATAAATCGACAGGTCACCGTTTCTGAGTGCTGCGCGTGGTTGACGGATGATAAGCGTGGTCTTCTTTATTCGTTGTTCTGCTTGCTCAAGGGAGCGTGCGAGTAAATTGTCGCCAAACACATACCGTTACTCATGGCAAACGCACACAAACATGTACAGTATATACGGTTCATGTCTCACACTCACAAGTCACAAACATGGTACACATAAGTGAGGTAACCACCGTGTCCCACGCACATTACACACGTGCACACAAGTATGTATATGAAGAGAGCCATTCAGCAGCGCAGTCGGCAGAGCGGTTATTCGTACTTCGATAGGCCGGAAGCTCCATAGTCGACCTATTATACGCGTCTCATTTAGTGCCCAAAATCGCGCATAACGCAGCACACACCGGCGACGTCATTATCATCCAGCAGCACTGCACTGCATTTATTCGAACACTGAGTGATATGCAGTTGGCTTGGCTTGCTCTTGCGGTTCTTTGGTGTACAAAAATACAAGTGCCCATTCTCATGCATGACGAATATATTGATGAACAAACGGTACCCATGGTGGGTCACTTCCGGGACATGAACGTTTAGGTCTTTTTTCAAGCTTCGGTCTGGGTGGTTGACACTGCAGTGTACATCCCAAACAACAGAAGGCGTTGTGTTTTCACCACAGAGACAAAATCCAACCGCGCAGTTGTTGTCCTGCCATCTTGCTCAACTGCCACCAGCAACCATCTGTTTCAGGATGAGGACCAACTGAATTCATTTCTTTTTCAAATCCAGCCATGTGCGAGACACACAATTACTTCCTTCCTGCTCAGCCTCAATTGTTGCAGTCCTCCTAGCTTCATAGAACTGTAATCGATCATACTGTAAATGTCGCTGCAACCTCACAATTATTTGTTGTGTGATCGCCCTCTCTGGTGGGTGTCTGGTGGTTTTTACGGACCGTTTCCACAAGCTTTTCTAACAACTTCTGCCGCAGAGACAAAGGTTATACGTTCAAAAATCACTGCGACCACTATTGTTCCTTCAATCACAGTGAAGCTGGACACGCTATGTATCTGCGTCGCAGAATCTTACCCGCAGTCTGAAGAACAGCAGATTGGCTGAACAAACAGATTCGTGCACATGTCTTTGGTTTTTCTGCACTTTTCTTCTTGACAAGTTTCGCGTGTGTCATTCACTGACCAAATTGGCTTTGAAACTGCAGATCTTGCTGTACTTTAAAATGACAAAAACAGAGTCTCAATGTTAATACAGTAGTCCCAAACACGGAGCACAACTGTTTACATGCGACTCAAAAGTAACCAGCCCACCCGGAAGCCTGCTGTCTGTCACACACGGGAAATTAAACAAGTCTTCCCTTTGTCATCTCGCAACCATTGTCAACAACGTGCCGTATTTAGCGACAATCTACTGATACACAACCGAAGCGAAGCCAGAACTAATTTAATAGCACCTGTAAGGGCTGTTTACCTTCCGGAATTAGAAGGACTACTATAATGCAGCCCTGATAATCGCGAGCCGTTCTAACAAGCCATGTAACAATCGTGGCGAGTCAGTGGGCCAAAGAGCAGCGGTAGATGATAGAACGCCCGTACTTGAGAAACGAGAAAAATCACTGAAAACTTCGACTGTAATTTTAGTTTCAAGCCTCATCCTGTTCACCCGTTCAAGTTTCTGCGTAACACATTACGGGCAATATTTCCGTTTATCACCGGTCGGAATCCGCACAAAAAACATCAATCACTTTTCAGGTATATTCACAAAACATTTGCATAAATTACCCATTAACCCAATCAACTATAGTCAATCCAGCATGTATCAACACACGTGCGCGCGTCTGTTCCTTGTGCTGGCGCTCATGTCCCACATGTCCGGTCACCACCAGGCAGCGGCCGCCGCTGTAACCGCCGAGCGACGCGCGCCGGCCATGGACGAGTTCTTGGACTCATTGCGCGCTGACTCGGGTCGTATGAGGTACGGGGGCAATGGGGGGAAGTCAATCTTTTTTTACCAACCCAATTTTTAGAAAAACCCTGGCAAAATCTTTTCAAAACTTCAGAAAAAATTTTCTTCACACATTTTTTAAAATAATAAATGTTCTGAAAGTTTTCTAAAAATTGGGTTGGGAAAAAACACTGGCTTCCCCTAGTACCCCCGGTACAGCTATGCACTTTGTAGTACATGGATAGCATCAGCTGGACACGTGGCGTGGGATGCTTTGCTCGCGGCAGTTACAAATAAAAATTGTTGGTCACTTGCAAACCCGATTACGTGTTTACAATCTTTCACGGTAAATCTACTTGCATTGTGAGCGCTGCTCGTTGATTGTGCTTCTGCTTGCTTGATAAAGTCTGACCTCTCCGAGACCCGACAACATCCAAAGTTCATTATGGGAGCTTTAGCGAAGGTGCGCCAATGAGATGGTTGTCACTGCCCTGCACAGCACAGCTTTACCGTTCGAAAAGTTAATACAGTCTTCTGATGTGGAGTTGCAGTGCGACTATTGACATGCGCTTTATTACTGATGGAACGCACGAAAATCCTGTCATCTTCTGTCTGTCGTTGATGTTGACGAAGTCACAATCCTTGTTTCAGATTCGGCAAACGACGTGGTCGTTGGATCGCACCGGAGAGCAACGCCGCCGATCCCTACTACTTCAACAGCGCTGGATTCTTTAACTCTTTAGGATGATTCGAACAATATGAGCTGATTATTGCACAAATATGGCCAGACAGCCCATAAAAACTTAAAGATTTTGTGTTCTTATCACGCTTTTCATCCAAAATTCTGTGACTAAATCCAAAGCCCTGCATTGAAACTTGAATGAACAAGCCCAGATATGACGCTGACAGACATATAGATGGCAATATTATCACACGATGATAAGATGCATGTGAGATGCTTAGACGAATTCTCATCTGCTTACATACATACCTACTTAATTTGTATATGTGTGTGAAAGAGTTGTCGGATGGATAAAATACAAGTCGGTTGAAGGACAATCTGTAATGATGGCAGAACATTATATGCAACCCACTGTGTCTGGATAATCTGACCACCACGGACGAAAAATTACCTGCCAACTTCTTGTCATATGCCGGTTAACAAAACACGATCTGTGAGGCACATTTTAACGAGACAACGGAAATTAACACAACAACTGACTTTTGAATTCACACATCAAACTGCGCCAGTTATGGTAACTTCACCACAACTCACTTGCTCGATTAGACGACAGAATACTCGATAGAAAAAATGAACAAATTCCACATTTTGACGACCGCTATGTTCACAATTTTGTTGGTAACGCTTATCGGCATGACCGTTTCGAAGGTACGAGCAATGGGCGGTACTGACCATGTGGACAAGCCTTGTGACAATGCTGGTCGCATCCGGTTAGTTGGTGCAAAGCTGTGTTTTCACAGACGCTATTCGTAGAAAACTTGAAACGGTTCACGCAAGCTATTTGTAGAATGACTGACCAAAATACTGGACGCACCCAGTAGCACGCAACACCTCACAGCAAACAGTTTGGAAAGAATTGCACTCAACCACTGTACAATCAATGATATCCGTTTTGATCAGCGGAAGCCTACAACATCATGCACATGGTGCCCAAAGTATCTGTGCGACGGCATGGTCAAAATCTTATTAGACCGTTGCTTTCGCGTCACATCTCAAAACAGTTGCACAATTCAAATTTATAGATTCGGCAAGCGCGCGTGGTCGAACCGTATTCCAATCCATCCATCCATACTTGCGTTCTGGCCAAAACCAAGGGATACGACAAAACGCCGACGGCACAACCCGAACCTCTAGCGAGCAGAGGGATGCACAAGTGACAAAACGATACTTTCATCTTTGTTGTGAGAATTACAGTTACGCTAAATGGCAGAAGGATAGTTCCAGAAGGATAGTCTCAATGTGATTTTGAAGAAAACAAATGAGAGCACGCGCTGTTCTGTTTACATTCCGTGGGCGGTGCGCTAGGGTAATTCGGAATAGATTAACATCATAAAACCAAAAATCAATTGCAAGAAAAAAAACAAATCTTCCGCAAGGCACACCTGTTGATATTTAGTCTCATATTCGGGATGTTTCGGATCGACCGTCTGTATTTCGATTGAGCACAAGTTCTGTCCAACAATAGTGGTCGGCTCGGCACGAGATTCGGGCAAAAGCAACGATTCAATCTGAAATAACAAAAACAGAATATTGCGAATTCAAAATATAATCCCAAAACACACACACACACACACACACACACACACACACACACACACACACACACACACACACACACACACACACACACACACACACACACACACACACACACACACACACACACACACACACACACACACACACACACACACACACACACACACACACACACACACACACACACACACACACACACACACACACACACACACACACACACACACACACACACACACACACACACACACACACACACACACACACACACACACACACACACACACACACACACACACACACACACACACACACACACACACACACACACACACACACACACACACCAAGCTCCATACCGGTTTGTTCGTGCCAGCACTCGGCCGTCGTTCAAACATCGCGCGAGCAGTGGATGCAGACTGTTCGTCTTGTCTATCTGCCAACAGCACGGCATCCGGCGTCGATGCACGGATTGGTGACGATGTTCGTTGAGTCGAATCGGGAATATTGCTCGAACCTGAAATATCAGGACGGAATGCGAATTACTCGTACCTAAAATGAAATGAATTTCCCATTGCGCTCGCTAATTTTACGCCTTGCAAACGTTTCTGATACCACCTTGGCGGATATTGCCAATAGAAAAACACTCTGGCACGGTGTCAAAACTTCGTAAGCAAATCGAACCAGTCTAGTTTGCCTTGATCTCGCCGCATTCTGTCTGTCGAGCTTGATTGAAGCCACTAAGACATCGACTGGCGCGACAAAAATGTTCCCAGACAGCCGATCAATAAAGTTTACGCTGGTCAAATCTAGTGAGTGTCATCACGTTACGTTCACAACGTTTGATAACGGCTTTGCAAATAAGCCACATCAACTGACTAGGTCCGGATGATTCAGCCTTCATCCGTTTGCGTCCCCCGACGCCCGCACCCAATCTGGTTGGTCTGACCATCGTATACGATTGTACGGTGGTCAAATCGAACGCGTCATCCTCCGCCGTGCTGATGTCGGGACACGAACTCGACAGTGCTGTTGCCATGGAACGACCCTGAATCGTAAAGGCCAACACTGGAAAGACAATCAGGGTGACAGGCACTTCGAACTGGCACCACAAGCTCGAGTTTGATCGGGGAACGTGTGAGACTGATTGTTATTTCTCGACAATTATAAACTCGACCGGACTGGGAGAACGTTCAGGGAAGAGTTCTCCCAGACTATCATTTTTACACTGGTGAAAATCACAGTTCTGAAATCAGAATACTCCAAATGTATTCTAGAAATTGTCTAAAATAATAAACTAAGGTGCGGCGTGGAACGCAATCAAACGCCACGCGGACGCACGCAAAGAGCGGGACGATTTTCGACGACAACAGAATCAATAACCGAAACAAAAAGTTAATTGTTCACATCACTTACAGATCGTCTATCTCTTTTCGCCACAGCAGCCTGCGGCACGCCAGTGGTCTTGAGCAAGTACTTCATTTCGTTGTCGACTGAGACGTCCGTACTGGGCGAAGCCTGAAGTGAACACCAGATCTCGCGTGAGCAATAAATGTGCATGTTTTTTGCGGCCTTTACAAAATTCAGTTGTTTTCTGGCTGTTAATCAAAGCCGCCACGAAGCGTCGATTACTTACTGCTCAGCTCAGGCGGCTTCTCACTGTTCCATCGAAACATTTCTGCGTTTGAAAATAAAAGCCGTTTATGCAACTCGATCTAGAGCATTTTCTGAAAAATGAACAGGCGAAACGAACAAAAAAATCCCAGAAACCCACCTGAATAAGACATCAGGTAGTGGCAGAGAGAAAAAAAACAAATTGATGAATGTCAGAACGCACCTGTTCCAGCAAGTCCTCCACCCACATAGATTGCATGTTCAACTGCACAGTCTGAGCGTACGGATGCGTTTTGATTAATTTCAACTCCACGCCATCGAAATGGGCGCACGCAAACGACCGACCGCTGCCGGTGGTGGAGTTCAGTCTGCAATTTTTCGTTTTCTGATCTTTGAAAATTTTGCTAGTTTTTTCTCAACCGTGTTGGGTTTGGACAGTTGGTGGTAGACGAATATGACCGAACTTGACATCACCAGTGGGTCATTCTTGAGTGAAACATGACCGAAACGCTGCAAAGTTCGTCCGTCACACCACGTGCGAAACAGGTGTATTGTCAGCGTAAAACACAAACACGATGAGGGCAGCGTCGAACTTGGCCATCGGATCGGACACGGCGCAAAATCAGTTGTGGCAAATGGCAGTGCCGGCCGATTTCGCCGAAAACCTTTTCCGACCAATGAAACCATGCGCAAGCCGGAGCCCCGAGTGGCACCGCATTGGACTACTGGCCTGCAAGGACAATGTGGGAAGGGGCGATGGTCCTCCTGAGCGGCTGGCCACTAGGGTTAGAGAGATGTCGGGTGTCGGCTGTCGGGTGTCGGGTGCCAAAAAAGTGTAGGTGTCGGGTGTCGGGTGCCGGGTACCTCCAGATGTCGGGTGTCGGGTTTTTTGGGACCCGACACCCGACACTTACGGTTCAAAACATCAGTTTTGCTCAGAGAAGAATTTTGAGCGAAAATTTTCTTCGAACCGAATGTTTCCGATGACGCAGAATGTGACATTTTGGTGTTTATTTCGTGTGAAAATACTTGAATTCAGTAACTTGAGCCAAAAAATTGCACAAATGATGCAAATAAGCATAAATTTGCCTGTTTTTGGTCCAAAAACAGGTGTCGGGTGTCGGGTTTTTTTCAAAAACTAGATGTCGGGTGTCGGGTTTTTTTGCAACTGTCGGGTGTCGGGTGTCGGCTTTTTTTCTGAGATGTCGGGTGTCGGGTACTTCCAGATGTCGGGTGTCGGCTGTCGGGTGTCGGGTACCCCCCCCCCCCCCCGACCTCTAACCCTACTGGCCACCGCGGAAAAAGATGCGCTACGGACACAAAGATGGACGATCTAACAGATTGCTTTCGGATTTTATGTCACAGTAGTCCGCACCGTCCGGTATTGCACCGTTGTACATTGTTGTGGCTCTGCCTGCGTACATTTAGTTTCTGATTGCATGTTGTCTGTGTCTGTCTGTCCGTGATTTCGTCCACCTTCTCATCCTTTCCTGTCCTGGTTTTGTATTTATTTTTCTTTCCCATAACTTGCACACCCTGTTTTGTATTTATTTTCATGTCCGTAAACAACACACCCGGTCTTGCAATTATGCTTTTTTCACTTAATCTTCTTATTTGTGTATTATTGAGTTGGTGCCGACGCAATAAACTAACTAACTAACAAAATCAGTTGATTTGTTTTTTTTGATATTTCGAGATTTACTGAAGACAGTGATTTCGACCAATGTAAAACTTCTTTATCGGTTGTCTGGTAACCGCTGGAGCTGGACGAAGGTACTATCATCAGTGTCTCCAAATGAACTCAACTCAAAAAGTCTCTTGACCACGACTTAACTAATCAAAAACGCCCCAACACCAGGTTGCATGCTGGACATTAATGAAAACGCAATCGCATAAATGTTGAAAGCACAGAGCAAAAACAAAGAACTACTGCATCCCCAAAGCTCACCTTCCCAACTCATGCGCATATCTTTCCGCCTCCACATCTGCATCCGACCTCGGTCCATAATCCGACATGGCCGCAAACTCGGCCGTGATGTCATTGCGTAGCTCAACATCCAAATGTGGCATGGTCAACTGAATGCTCGCGTGCGTTTGTACGCCGTGTTGTGATTCGAGTGTCACTGTTGTGGCCAGTTGGTCGGCTGATGTTTCAATGTCCTACGAAACAATGTGCCTCTTTCGTAAAACGATGAAGCGAATGCATTTTCGCGGTTCGGACGTTATGCATCGGGTATTGCGTTTTTTTCCTTCAAAACCCGACCGAGCCCGATCAACGGACGCAAGCGCAGCCAAAGAGAGCCGAGATCCAAAAGGCGTTTTTATTCTAAATTTACCAGGTGCAATCTGCAGGCAGCAAGAAAGAGAGAATTTCAGTCACAAGTTGCACCTGGATTGCTTTGCAAAATAATAAGAAAAAATTCGTGATGCAAATTACACCTAAACACTCACTTCCAAGTTGAAAATATCAAGTATTGCGTGAAAATTGCAGCCAAAATTTGCAGAAAAACCATGATTCCAACCTCGTCACCGTTATCCCTGCCATCAATCACATTGACCGTATCCCTATCGTCACCCATGGTGAACAGATCAACAATCGCATCAATAGCTCGTTCATGATACAATATGCTGACGGGCGCAAAGTCGGCCATCAGAGTGTGTTTGGTGATTAGTGATGGAGAGCGACGTTCGTAGACGCAACGTAGCAGGGGACACATTGGATCGGCTGAGAATGGTACGCGATACATTAATACAGGGTGTCATCGAAAGAACCTCTAAGCTTCGCAATCACGGTTGCTTTTCATGGTACAAAAATGCCCATTTTGGAGAACATTTCGTCGGGAAATGGCCTGAAGCAGGCTAAAAATGCACTTGGAGATTAAAAAGTGCTCATTTTGAACTGTTTAGTACCGATTTACATTGGTTTTGACAACATCCTCTCGCAACCTTGGAAAATATCTCGGAAATTTTTGGAAAAAAACCGTTTTTTTCTTCAAAAGTTGCCACTTGGAAAAATTTCCGGAAAAATAAAAACGCATTTTCCTGGGCCTCGGAAAAACGGGTTTTCTCGTTTTTTTGGAAAAAACGGTTTTTTTTTCGGCCCGCAAGTATACATTTTGTTTAGTAAACGGAGTGTGCTGCAGGATGCGCTGTGTGCATAAAAAGTGCCATGAGCCGATGAATTGTCTATACAAGGAACCCATGTATAGTCCAGCCACGTGCTCATGAGACGACTCTTTTTAAAGCTTGCTTGGTCAGATTAAAAAATGCGCCGGTTACACGGATTTTCGCAAACAAAAGAAAGAGATTGGGCCGAGAGACATGATGACAAGTTCCAGCTGGCTGACCTCAATTTGTTGCGTGCTTACGCGAACAGCAACATCGTTCAACACACAAATGTTTTGGGAGTCCAAAGGGAATTTACGCACCGAGGTGGAGAGCGTGTTTTTAAAAAATACATGCGTTTCTATTTCTTTCATTTCCGAAATACGTGGAACCGGAACATTATTGGATCCGTCCAAGTCAACTTCAAGATAAGTCGTCTCATGAGTTCGTGGCTGGACTATACATCCGTTAAAACATTTCTAGTAAATCAAAGTTATGCAAAACGACCAGAACGATTACCGATTCCGTCCGCGGTTTCGACGGTGGCTGATTTTCCCAACGCAAACATCGATACAACCCCGTTACTCCACAGCAGGGAACTGTCGCTCTCTGAAAACAACATGAAAAAAACTTATTTCGGGACTGGAACAAAAATAATCTACATTATTTTACTCAGCAAATAATCCTGTCACGGGAACTCAGTGTCCGTTTTTAATCACCCACAACGAAATGCTCAACAATCAAAAGAACAAATAATTCAATCCGACCAATTGGTGTGAGCATTCGTTATCATACGAACGAGACAATCACATCATCGTTCCATGGTTTTTTCCGAGCATGTCAGTTTCGTAATCGACATGGTCACAAACTCGTTGTACGTTATGGCGTTATCGAAACATTCTTGCGTCACAATGAATTGAATTATTTACCTGAACTTCGCAGCAATTCTGAGTGTATGCTCAAATCACCCACAACCAGTGTCATTCCGGTGCTGTGGTATCTGAAAAACCAAACCTCTCATTTTTGTTGATTCTCCACCACTGATTGTTTTAGATTCCAAAGATGCACTGTACCCTCTTAGACTGGTGAAACCTGTCGCGAATGTTGAACGATATTTTGACGGTCAGATTTCCCATTAAGCTCCAAATTGCCACTTTGCAAATGCGGCACATATTAAGCTTAGTAACCGAAAACGAACTCAGCTCCTCCAATCATGTCACAATCAAAAAAAGCTGAAAACTGTATCTTGCCAACATTGAATCCATAAATGCTCGATTCAAACCTTGGGCTCAGTCTCAGCTCAGCACTCGTGTTGCTCAACTCAAACGCGATCACTTTGGTTAGCGTGCAATCGGCCGTCGGCGGTCGAGGCGACAGCGGGTGGGCCGAGTCGAGTTGTTCGACGAAACGCCACGTTAGCGATTTGATGCGCATCACAACCTGTGGAAAGGGGCGGGAAATTGAAATCCGCTTGAAGGTGAACTCGGGCTTAGCATGGGGTGGAAAACATGCAACGATTGAAAATCAAGTTCCGCAATTTCCGCCAAAGTCTTCGGTGCCATTCTGCCTGAATCTGATGAAAAACGCTCGGAACTACTTCCGTAACTACCACCAACCTTTGCCAACATCGCATCCCGGCGCAACACCGTCGAATCGTCCCAGCTTTCGTGCAGCACGTCGATTATCTCCTGAAGTCAGTCCAACCCAGTCACTTACAATCTCCAGTCCATCAGCCTTCCACAGACCAGAAGGAGTTCGATTTGCAAAATATTAGCCCCCGAGACCTCCTCACCTCTTCCAGGTTCCGCTCAACATCCCTGAGATGGTCGGGCAGCTGATGTGTGTCACTGAGCGACGCCCACGCGAACGGCTGTTGCTGTTGTTGTTGTTGCGAATGGCTGCTCAGAGCCGCTCGCAGTTTGGTTTCGGCGTCTGAAACTTTTTTCGCAAGCGGTCAGCAACGAAATATGGTTGGCACCTTTTACAACGATCGGAAATTTGATGCTATTCCAACTGCACTCCATATAATGATTAAAATTTTTCCCTGATTTTTTGGTCCAAAAATACGATGTCGGGTACCCCAAGTTTCTAATCCTACTCCAAATCTCAAGACGCAAACTTCAAGGTCGGGCGATTCACCACAAAAAATCGACACGACAATATCCTGCCCAAACGCACCATCCAGTCCACTATCGCCGGTCTCATTTGCACCCATGTGTTCCTCCACCGGTACAGCCGTCCACCATGAACTCAACCAGCCGTAGAATCCGCCGCTTCCTCCGCTCGGCGGCGGACCACCGGTTGAGTCCAAAGTCGAGTTCGGCAGATCGGCGCGCGGCGATTCCAATGGTGAATCGAGCGAGACAAAGTCGGCATCGTCCACTGGAAATGCCCGTGGGAAGATTCACTGACGAAAATTAGCAGAAGGTAGCTCTGCTGTACAAGGGGCACCTGCCTACACATCCAAACAAAACGGCTTACATTCACAATGGCAGATAATGGGTGTGTACCACACGAAGGTGCAAAACAATAACGGACTGGGAGGGGGGTTACTTGAACGGGTGGAGTCGAAAACCCCGAAAAAAAAACCCCGAAAAAAAAACGCCGAAAAAAAACCCCGAAAAATAAAAACCCCGAAAATAAAACCCCGAAAACGAAAAACCCCGAAAAAAAACCCCGAAAACGAAAAACCCCGAAAAATATAAAATGTGTGGAAAACAATTCTTTTGGTTAGAGAAGGGTATTCATGTCGTTCGTGCACCAAAAATGGGCACTGGTACAGTTCGGGCACAAGTTAGGTAATTCTCCTTTGTTCATGTCTTCATGGCTGGCAGCCTAAGCCTAAGCCTAACCCTGAAGGAAAGCCTGAGCAGTTAGGTTTTTGTGGAAGTTTTCTCCAAATGGACAGGTCTTCCTGGCTGGCAGCCTAAGCCTAAGCCTAACCCTGAAAGAAAGACTGTGCAGCTGTACATTTGTGGATGTTTCCTTCATATGGACATGTCTTCCTGGCTGGTAGCCTAAGCCTAAGCCTATGAACAAGCCTAAGCCCAAGTCTAGGTTCAAGTCTGATCCGAAGCCAATTTATCAAGTGTAGGGGTGATGTTTCACTCGTGGGTCACGAGCGACATGACTACCCACCTCTAACAAGATTTTTTTTCATCCCTGACATTTTTATTTTTCGGGCTTTTTTCGGGGTTTTTCGTTTTCGGGGTTTTATTTTCGGGGTTTTTCATTTTCGGGGTTTTTTTCGGAGTTTTCCATTTCGGGGTTTTTTTTGGGGTTTTTTTTCGGGGTTTTCGACGGCCACCTTCTAGAACATCAGTCGAGTCCTGAGCTAAAACCACCACATGGCCTAGCCGAACTGACAACAACCACCCAATCAGCGCACCAATTCGATGGCGTTTTTTTTTCAATCCAAAATAGCAGTGAGCGACCAAGACAAACTGCACAAAAGTGCAACGCATTAGCCTCTGTACAACTGACCATTAATGTCACTCTCAACTCTCGGCATTGTCGTGCTTGGCGACGCTTGTTCGTTGTTGTACGTTGTGGTTTGTTCATAACTGCGCATTAATCGACGGAACACAACATCGCGTATCAAATGCAGATCCTAAACACCATTGCACTATTGTATTTTTTGTTATTACCGTTTCCAGACACTAATCACACAACTATCACATGTGGCGTGATCAGCAGAATTTCATATACAACTGTCAAAACTTTTTATGTGTAACTTGAATGCATAAGCAGTAAATTCAAGGGCCAGTAGTCAGTATCAAATTGGCTGATCGGATCAGATTCTCAGATTGGTTTAATTCGTTGTGCAATGGAAACAACATTCAGGCACGATGTTTTCCACACCGGTCCTCGATGCAAAACAGTGACTAAGACCGATCCGACCACCACAAGTTAGGCACCATCGCATGACTTTCCAATCGCAATTAGATAGCAGACAAACAAGCGAAAAAATTGAGCCACTCTGTTAGGTCTGCAGCTTTGTGCGCAGCAGTGACGTTTTACTCGAGCAATAAGACCTGCTGGAGGTCCTTTTTGGAGGTCAATTGGCCAGAGGTGTTCGCACCGACGAGGCCTGGCACCGTCTGTGAAAACAGGCCGAAACGTTCAAAACTCACTGCTGTTACATTATTTTTATTGGATCTGAATAGCCCAACCAACTTTTTCGTTTTCACTTGTTTCCTTTCTTGCTGAGTTGGAACAAAGACTAAGCAAACGAACACATACGTCTACCTCATAAGTCCATGCATCCAGTCTCTCGATCTGTCGCATCAGTGCCCCGGTCTTCGACAGTTGATGATCGTCTAAAACGGGCGCCGGGCCCAGTTGATCATTTGAATTGCCGCTTTCCGCATCACTAAAATTCGAATCCTGACTGCCGCGTCGGTCGGCCTGCGCCTGACGCAGTTTATACTTGGCAAGCTGCAGCGCGTAATCCACAACCTAAACTATATTTGCATTGACAAATAATATCATTTCGATTTCGATCATCTGCCGCAGATTATTCAGGTTGTTTGTACGACGTTCGCTCTGTTCTTGATTCGGTGACCCCTTGATTCATATTGACGAAAACTAATAGCGAGCTTTGGGGTAAACTTCCACAGCGATTTATGAATCTCGAACGTGCGCCGATAAAGAAAAACTGTTGAAACACCGAATTTTCGCGTGCCAATGTGGATAACGTTGATCAACTTCGTGACACAATTTCGAGAATTATACGTGGGGTACATATGTAGACTGAATTACGCGAAAACACAAAAGAGACAACTTGGTGTGCGAGTTGCTCAATTGTGTGAACGCTGATGCAATTCGATTTCTGTGGATCGGGCCCAGGCCCAGATACTTCGATTCCTTTCACAGACCAGACAAGACACGAAACCAAAACCACTCGCCCAAAGCACGCACCAATTTCAGTCTGGTCTCATAGGCGCGCGCATAGCACACCAGCTGACCGCATCGTTGCGTCGTGTACGACCACGTGCTTCGTTCACTCCGACGTCGCAGTCGATCAGCGTGACAGTCGTAAGCGAAGCGCCACCACAAACGAGCGCTGCACAACAAATGTCATTGTGGTCTTATCGTGAAGAAAAAAAAACGGAAAAGAAACCACTCACAGCACTCGTGTCACGTTATCATCAAACTGCGTGATCTGTCTAGTAAGGTCACGTGACATTTTACGCTGATAAACATATCGACGGTTGTCGACCACACTAATTTTGACCAGCGTAAAAAGTTGTGCACATTAAGAAACTCTAAACGCGAATCGATGATCAACATCAGCGGCGTCAGTGAATCTCGAAATATTCTCGACACACCAAAGTCACGTGACCAACACAACGTTGGACGCAGATGCTCAGGTTTCATGTCAGTGGTGTCGTTGGGAAATCAAAAAGTTAGGATACCGGATACCCAAAATCCAAAATTTTCGGATACCGGACACCCAAAATTAAAGATCTCGGATACCAGGGGGGTTGCCCCCAAAACAAAAAATCTCGGATACCCAGGGGGGTTGTTCAAAAAAGGTCAATTTTTTAGAGGAAAATTGAGCAAAATTGGTGTTGGAAGCGCAAAAACTGGTCATTTTTGGGGTTATGCTTGCGTCAGCAAGCGATTTTGACCATTTTGGAGGTAAAAAACGGACGATTCTCACGGTTTTCGGAAAAATGTTAGGGTAGGATACCCCTGGGCAAAAAGTCAGGACACCGGATACCCCTGGGTGAGAAAATCAAGATATCGGATACTAGGGGGGTAACCCCCCTTCCCCCCCCCAACGACACGCACCGTTTCATGCCAAGCTCGTCACACGACAACGCCAAACAAACGGCCACCAACTAACTTTCCGGCGATACATTTATCGGGCCTCCATTTCCTGTGCGATCTGGCGCGGTCGTAACGCGCCCACTCCCTGAGCAACAGACGAATCTCATCCAGTTGCCGTTTGGTCATCTCGACCCCGATCGAGTCCGGCTCGATTTCGAACTGAATTAAAAACAAAAATACAAAATATTTGATAATATTAAAAAATGTAAATATAAAAATGACTGTATAAATTTCTCAATTTTTCCCACTGCCATTGATTTCCTGCCTGACATGGACGGACATCGGCCCAGGGGACAAACTACAAACGGTAAAACGCTTGATGATAGAATTGGACATTCCGGATCATGTCTTGTCCGTGATCCACTCACTGTTTTTTTAAATGAGGATATTTGGAGATTTAATGCTGCTGGTGTTTTTTTTAAACATCTTTTACTCCGGTCCGTTTGTGCCATATGTTTCAGATATTAGATTTGTTCGATAAGAGAGGACACCAGCAGCACACCCGCACAGGCACCACTACCTATTCAAAAACAAAAAACTGGCCATAAGAAGGCATACCAACCAAGAATCTCGGCACGGGCGGTCGCGCTTTGAGCGGGAATTTCGACGCGTTCTTCTCCAGCCGCACGCGCGCGTTGATTGGCCAGAGAATATACGAGTTTGAATCGTTGCCGTGCTGATCGATGCCGAGGATATTCTGTGTTTGAATGTGCAATTTTGAGCAAGTCGTTCCAAAAAGTTCTGGACGGAACAACCCAAGATTGATTTTTGCGAGTGGAAAACTCTACAGTCAACTTTCGGCACGAGCGACCAGTTTCAGATCTGGCATGAAACGTTTCACGGTCGGCATAAAACAAAAGAATGCAACTTTAGCAACGCTCACTTTCTCCGACGCGTTGCCAAGTGTCTACGATTTCAACGAAAAAAAGAGCTTGTGAAACTACCTCGCAAATCGACAACATAAAATAAATAAAAGATAAAGAACTAAATGGAGAACAAACCCTGAGTTCTCTAACGGTGCTCACGTCTTCCGACACCGGCGTTGCGCTATTCCAGTAGAACGACAAATCCTCAATCTCGAGTACCTTGAACAAATTCTCGTGTTCTTGTCGGTTGACGAAACTGGGTTCCTGCAAATTGTCCTCGTCCAAGATGTTGACGCTATTTCTTATAAAAAGCGCAGAAATCATTCATATGCTGCTAACCCATAATTTGTTACAAGTTTGCACGCTCACTCGATTGACGCGAAAACCGGCCGCAAACGAACGCTGCTCGCCCAGTGACATTGCGTCCTGGAGATTATACAAAAACGTCAAGTATTTTTGAAGAAAAAACATTGTTAAGTTTTAAATAAAGTTAGTACACAACATCAAACCTCAAATCTGACGTGCACATTTGTGAGAATGAGTTGAATGTTTTCCACAACCATCGAGGCCAGTGAAGTGCCGTAGGCAAACCATCCTGAATGAATTTCACGGCGATCACAGACTATTAGATATCTTTCCAGTTGTTTCTAATGTGGTGTCAAATGCGGTGGAATTGCTTTCGCTTGTGCTCTTCAATTCCATTTACCTCGGACAAAAAACATTTATGAATCAACCGACAATCCATTTTTTTTCGTTATTTTGAGTCAAGGTTTATTTTTTCAAAATGGGCTAGTAGCATAAAGCTAGGAAAGTCAAAAATTTAGTAGCTTTTTTCTGCTGAAATGCCAATTTACTAGCTTTTTTGGCCCAAATATAAAAATTTAGTAGCTTTCACGCTACTAAATTTGAAAATTTACTAGCTTTTCAAAAAAATTTAGTAGCTAAAAGGCTACAAAATTCGGTTAAAAAAATCCATGTTTTGAGCCCTCGGAGTTCACACAACAACCAAGTGAGTGAGGGACTGACCACCACTAGATGCGCCGGCGCTTGATTGCGCATCGGTGTCGCCGCGAATTGAGCTGATCAACGATGTTACGTTATCGACCGCTGCGCACTCGCACAATTGCCGCTGCAAACACCAATGTGACACGCGCATGGTTTCAGATAATTGAAAAATCAGTCTTCTTTATGAAACGCAGACTTCAGTCTCAGAATAGTAAAGTCGCTCCCAGCATACAGTGAGAGGATTGGTGCCCGACATCTGCCTCACTCAACATGTAGAGTCTGTAGTTTGTTTAATTCCTCTCATTGACACATAAAACCATGCACGTAAATTAGTGATGGCAGCACAGCGATAGAGTATGTCGTTCAACACACCATGAAAATGAAAGCTCAAATACATACGTTAGCGACAGAATTCGAATCATCTGTCACGAACAGAGCAGCGTTTCATGAAATGTGGAATAAAAAAAAGTGCAAAAATGCAATCAATTTGTGCTAACCAACCTTGTGAAACAGCTCGAGCGCATCCAGCTGCTGACCTTTTCTCTGTTGCTGCAATTGTTCATCAATTTCCACGTCGTACTGAAAAACGAACACACAACTATCATATCACGTGGATTGCATAACTTTCGAAAAAAAACATGAAAACAAATTCGATGAAGCAGTGGTGTAGCTACTTTGACGGGACAGCAACCAACTGTACCACCAAAAATGAGGGGCGGCAACGTACCTACCAGCACCGGTACCTTTTCGGTTTTTGATCGGAAAAATATCAGTACTTTATTCCAGTTTTTCCAAAAAATTGTAATGCAAAACCGATGAGTTTTTCGATTTCAGTGAAAAATTGGCTCGAGCACAAAAATTAACCGGCCTAAAATGGGCCAAAAAGCGTGTAAACCAAGTGTTTTCGACTGACTTCAACACTCTTCAAGAGCACTCTCGTCACTTCGAACAAATTTTGCACTGAAATTGTTATGTTTTTCGAAATTACATTCTTAAGTACTGGAAAAGTATTTGAAAAAAAACGGTTTTTTTTCGGAAAAAAACCGTTTTTTTCACCAAAAATAAAAAACGGTTCTTTATGACAGTATACACAGAACAATAGAAAAATTTAGAAATTCAGAAAAAATGTACTGAACACAGAATTTTTATGTCCAAATATTGATGAGTGTACTCTAAAGCGCTAATTGCGCGCGTAGCACGCGATTTTTTGCCTATTTTGAGTGAAAAATATCGATTTTATGACAAAAATCGCAACCTACTGCACCAGCCGGGGGCGGTTGGTGACCATAGTGGCGGCAGGGAAGGGGTAATGGGGGGGTTGGGGGCGGGGGTTACCCCCTCAGAACTTAGCTACCACAAAATCCGAGGGGGGTTGAGTACTTACCTCTCACAACTGCGGTGTTTTTCGACCTTATTTTCCCAAAAAAAAAATCGCGCAAACCCACCAATAATACGCATTTTTACGGCTCCACCAGATAGACCTGAAACCCGTAGCTGACGTGAACAATTTATACTGTCAGTCGAAACATTTTCGATTATCACGCTTCGTGTTCCGGGTTTTTTTTTCAAAACCCGAAACATGTATATGGAGAAAATTTATGTTTCGGGTTTCGGGTCTATCTGGCCGAGCCCTTAGGCGATTTTCGACGAAAATTTGGAAAAAGCACAACTTTTGTCTCACTTTTGGCCAAAATTGTATCACAAAAACGGTGTTTTTTGCCTTTTTGAGTGACCAAAATCATACATCTCACGCTTCCGGTCCCAACCCCGCATCATACCTACCTACCTCCGACACACGGGCCTGCCACTACACTTTCGGTGACCTACCTCCTGTACCAGGATGAAACGTCGAACTACCTACCTACTGTACCTGGGGGATACCCCTCCCCATCCCAGCCACACCAGTGCGATGAAACATCAAGACCAGCAGCGACCTTACCTTGTGTTCGGATGGTTCAAGCAACACATAAACGTCGCTGATCGCAATCACCCACGGTTGACTGCGAATACCCGTCAGCGGGATTTGGAGGGTGAGTTTGCCCAGCACACCTGAAAAATTTTTAAAAAAATCGCACATCGAGAGTATACTTGCGTATTTTTCCGCAAAATATATTTTTGGAAAAAAACCCGTTTTTTTCAAATATTTTTCCAGTACTTAAGGATACCCATGGTCCAAAAACGCCTATTTTGGAGAAAATTTCGTCGGGAAATGGCCTGAAACAGGCTAAAAATGCACTTGGAGATTAAAAACTGCTCATTTTGAACTGTTTAGTACCGATTTACATTGGTTTTGACAACATCCTCTCGCAACCTTGGAAAATATCTCGGAAATTTTTAGAAAACAAAACCGTTTTTTTTCCAAAAGTTGCCACTTGGAAAAATTTCCGGAAAAATAATAACGTATTTTTCCGCGCCTCGGAAAAAACGTTTTTCGTTTTTTTTCGAAAAAAATGGTTTTTTTTCGGCCCGCAAGTATAATCGAGAGAAAAGTTGCGCCGTGTCGCTCCCGCTGGCTGCCTGACAAAGCAAGACCGGCTCACCTGATTTCACGGTCAATGGCACATCAAATTTTCGAAGCGCTGCTTTCTTCAAAGGCACATTTTCGAGCTCAACTTGACCTGAAAATTAGGAAAAAATATGTCGTTTTTAAACACTCTAAAGGCCACTTTATACTTTGTCTCATTGCGATGCACGCAACATTTTCTGACGCGCTGATTGGCTGTTGGTCGCGCATGAGCCAATCACCGCGCGAGAAAATGTTGCGTGTATCGCAACGAGACAAAGTATGAAGTGGCCCTAATTTTAACATTTTTTCGTTTCGCAAGCTGTCTGTTTGAGCCAATACATTGCTTCTCTGTCAGAACTGGGGTTAGAGAGATGTCGGGTGTCGGGTGCCAAAAAAGTGTAGGTGTCGGCTGTCAGGTATCCCCAGATGTCGGGTTTTTGGGACCCGACAACCGACAGCCGACACCCGACACTTACGGTTCAAAACATCAGTTTTGCCGAGTGAAGAATTTTGCGCGAAAATTTTCTTTGAACCAAATGTTTCCGAATACGCAGAATGTGACATTTTGGTGTTGGGGCCGAGGCGAATACCTTCCCGTGGTGGCGCCCGAGCAACGACGCTGCCGCTGTGGCAAATGGCAGCGCCGGCCGAATTCGCCGAAAACTTTCCGATTAATGGAACCATGCGCAAGCCGGAGCCCCGAGTGGCACCACATTGGACTACTGGCCTGCAAGGACAATGTGGGAAGGGGCGATGGTCCTCCTGAGCGGCTGGCCACCGCGGAAAAAGATGCGCTACGGACACAGAGATGGACGATCTAACAGATTGCTTTCGGATTTTATGTCACAGTAGTCCGCACCGTCCGGTATTGCACCGTTGTACATTGTTGTGGCTCTGCCTGCGTACATTTAATTTCTGATTGCATGTTGTCTGTGTCTGTCTGACCGTGATTTCGTCCACCTTCTCACCCTTTCCTGTCTTGGTTTTGTATTTATTTTTCATTCCCGTAACTTGCACACCATGTTTTGTATTTATTTTCATCCCCGTAAACTCCACACCCGGTCTTGTAATTATGCTTCTTTCACTTAATCTTCTTATTTATGTATTATTGAGTGGGTGTCGACGCTATAAACTAACATTTTGGTGTTTATTTCGTGTGAAAATAATTGAATTCAGTAACTTAGCCAAAAATTGCACTAATGATGCAAATGAGCAAAAATTTGCCTGTTTTTGGTCCAAAAACCTGTTTTTCTTCTGCCTTGTGAAGAAACCTGCGCCTTTTGGAAAACGTTTTTACCCAGATGGAGTCAGAAACGTGTCCGAAAAGAGCCCTCGGAGGGCAGGGGGCTTTATATGCCAAAAAACCCTGGTACCTACTAAGCGGGATCTGTAAATCACGAAATTATCATTTAAAAATACGGAAAAGCCAAGACCGACCGGACCGCAACTTTGACACCTCAGGCCACAAACTGGAGGGGGCAACATTACCAACCGAATAAGGAGGCAGAAACAGCGTGCCGGGTATGTCAAACGTGCCGACGTAGATGGGTGGCTGGATGGCTTGACGATTGCGGAACGGTTGCACAAACGAATAGCTGTATGACATTGTGAGATTGGTCGGTTAATGGTTTGTTCAGCTGGCAATATCCTTGTGGCCTGATGAGATGTACTCATGCACAGACTCTGATTCGCCTCTTATGGTAGATTGTTGAGATATGTATGCAGTCCATCATGTTAAGCCTACCAATATTGTTTCCTGATTATTAGCCTCCGCCTCCCAACCTTAATCAACGCGAGTTCCACCGATTCGCAACACGACTTTTGTTCAAGTCCTGCTCGACACGCATATCATCTATACTCTCGTTGTCGACTCAACCACAATGCCCCGCGCTCACAGAGCCCCTTACACTCACACATGTCTGGCATCACAATGTACGTCCAAGCACTTTGCATCGCTGCCGTACCAGTAGACGTTCTGTTCAGGCGTGTCAATGCCGATTAGGTAGCTGATCTTGGTGGGCTGTTCGGGCGGTTGGAAGTGGTAAACGTCCATGCGGGGGAACGTGCCTGTGCGACATTTTGTGATAAGCCACATGTTTATGTATGACACCGTGGGCAACGCGCAGAAACATTTGTTTATATTGCAGAGGCCTCGACACCCTGCGTATATTTTGGCAGCTGACACTAATGTGCGCCTTTGCGCCACAGCTTCACTCCGGGCTATGAATGGAAACTCCCCTGATTGTCAGAAGTGGACTTTGGTGCTGTTATAGCTTTAACGTGTGCTGCCTGCTAAAAAGTCTAAGCCTATCGCGTCGTTGAGCCGTGACCGAGGATCACAAAAACAAGTCTTCATTCCGTCCGGCTCAAGCGCGGAGCGTATACTGGTGTCAGTTTGAGTTTGGAGTCCATCAAATTTCATCAAATCAGCGCGTGCGGTTTGCGGGTTGGCTTATTTTTTCGCGACACTGTTGACAGTACTCGATATCAAACGGAAACACAATATGATAACCCGATGCTCACCTCTTCCTTTCGCATACCGATTGCCCGTCTGGTCCGTATAGGTGTAAGCGCATTGAGGTTTGGTTTGTGCCCGGGTCAGTTCGCTCAAGGCGGTAGCTATCAGAATCAGGCTGAATGGGGTCATTCTTGGGTAACGCACATGAGTACTCGCCTGGTAGCTTCCATTTACAGAATGAAATGATGTAATATCAAATGTGTGAATACACATTGATGTTTCTATTTCATATTTTTTTGTGATTTGTTGTTGGGTGGATGCACTAAGCACCATTATTGAAGTGTGAAGTGCATTTGAACACTTTGAGTGAACATCTGTGCGATTTTCTTTTACATGCATGAATATACCGCTTGTAAAGGAATGCACGAAATGTGCAAAATATTAGTATTGTTGATTTCCGGTGATTGCATCTTTCACATTCAACGCGTATTCGTGTGGGTATTTTTAAATTTTCGGGGTTGCGTGTCGATGAAGATTTGAAGTACTCACAAGTCGCAAGCTTTTTTTCACGAGGAAGATTGTTTGCCTTTGATTGCACGTTTATGCATGTACGGTATGTATGCTTCGTATTGGCCGGGCTTTACGTAGTGGCATGATGTGTTTATGGTTTTCTCTTCTGAAGTGCTAGTGCTTGAAGAACGTGTCATCGGAAGTGCTCTTTTCTGATGTGCATTTATTGAGAGAACTGCAGTTTCATTTTTGCCTGATCGCGTCGAGTCGGCAAAGTAAAGCACAAAAAAGCTGTCAGTGGAAATATTTCTACTTAAAACAATAAGTAAGTTTTTCTTTTTGTCGGATGGCACAATATTTTACCATTTTCCATCAAGAGATCTCTGGGGCCTTGTGTGGATAACTCCGTTGGGTAGAGTGATGGCAGACCAGAATCAAAAGCCCAGACCCAACTGTATTAGTCCATTTATTCACTTTTGCCAAGAATACCCAGAAATTACGAACATTTTTAGCAGCAGGGTAGCTATAAAGCTGGAGTTATACTTGTCCATTTTGGGCTTGTAGACAATGAGGACAAATTTTTTTTCAATCATATTTTGTGGTAACGTCGGATCACTAATTTCGACCAGCGTATAGTTGTTCCCCTGCACCAAATGAACAACTTTTACGCTGGTCGAAATTAGTGCTCCAACGCTATCACAAATTATGATTGAAACAAAACTTTGTCCTCATTGTCTACAAGCCCAAAATGGACAAGTATAACTCCACCTTTACACAAGAAAGCTTTCCAATATAATTCATTGTTCACAGCATTCAAAAATTTGGTTGAGCACTTTGTGATTCTGTTTCGAATATAGCTTAGACGGTGAGCTGCTTTTCCGAAAAAGCAAAAAACACAATTCATAGAGAAAAGATAAATTCTCAAGAAGCACCTTCGTCTTTATGGTGTTCATTGCTGACTTTGACCGCCATTTGAGGGCTACGTCTGACTTTGACCAAGTTGAAGTCAATCAGCTGGTAGGCAAGTCCCAGCTCGACGAACACATTGATGCGTTCCTTGGGAGGCAGTGGGGTCGACGCCGGGAAACCCTTGGCCTCGTGCAAGGTCAGCGGCTTGGCGAAACCGACTTTGTGCGTTCGCACGCGTGCAAGCCGGTCGATTAGGTCTTCTGGAAACGACATTAAGAGCGATTTTTACTTCTACGGAGCAATTGTGTTTTTCAATGGCGAACACTCAATCAGATCATTTACCGTAAAGGTGGAGTTATACTTGTCCTCATGTGGACAAATGGGTTTGAGGACATTTGTCTACACAAGAGGACATTTGGACAGTGTGGGTCGTGTAGACAACCCACACTGTCCAAAAGTGTCCGTTTTGTCCACAAGCGAACCCATATCAAAATTGAAGAAAGAGAAAAAGCACAATTTTGCTGAAACAGCTTGCGGCTGAAAATATAAGCAAGCTATCAAATCAATTAAAGTTTCTGGATCACAGAATCAACAAACTGAATCTAGAATTAAAAGTCAACGCACAATAAAAGCTGGTAAACTGAAAAAGAAATATTTTGGGGGCCTACCCCCTCCCCCGCAAGAAACGTCACTGCCCATCAACTCTTGTCAGTGTTGAGCATATTGCTTCAATTACATCCTGATGGAGCTGATGTGTTGTGCTAATACTTGCCTTCGATCTCGCTAATTATTCCGTGATTATATGATATTCTGCTGAACATAATTATTCCCAAGAAAAGGTCGGTCTTTTATTTTTTACTACAATCATAACACACCCACAGGGTTTCGGGTGGTGGGCATTTTAGTCAGGCACGTCTTTGGGACCCGACCAATTCTGGCCCAATCAACCGGGCCCGATCACCTGAAACCCGATCAACTAGGGCCCAGTCATCTGGGGCACCACACCAAATGAACTTTAGGCCTAGGCGGCTTGAGGTTAAGCTTAGGCTTGGGGTGATCTGACTCCTGTTGATCAGGCCCCAAATAATAGACTAGATTTTGATGCCAGGAGAACCTAGCACTTACAGAATGTACATATGGGTCTCAAGCGGGCCGGATCAGGCGGACCCGGCCCGGCCCGACTTTCCCAAAGGTGGGACCGGCCCGGACCAGTGTAGTTCCTGGGGGGGAGGGGGGTCCCCCCTAAGGTTAACCGCCGCGACCAAGGTACACTAGTACACTAACCGCCGCGCCAGGTACACTAACCGCCTCAATTTTTGCCTAAAATAGGCAATTTTAGGCCTAAAATGGGCATTTTTAGGCCTAAAATGGGTAATTTTTAAGTCAATGTTGTCAAAAGTCGCCAAAATACCCTTTTTATGGAGAATTTTTTTAAAAAAGGCCAAAAATCGTTCAAATTTTCTACCTCAAAAAGTGACTTTTTCCTGACTTTGGGTCGTCCCCCCCCCTTCCCCCCAGGGAGGTACACTAACAGCCGGACGGAAAAAAGGGGTAGGTACACTAACCGCCGCGCCGGACCAGGAACTACACTGGCCCGGACTGAACTAAATTTTTATGGTAATCTTCTGAGGCTAAATTTTTGTTTCAAGGTAACAGTTTTGTGACAAAAGTTGCGGCGTAGGACGCCACTGATCAATTTTATGTCAAAATTGCGAGGAATTTGGGACTTTTAAACCAAAAACAGTTCTTTTTCACCACTTTTGGTTACGCCGGGCCTATTCGGGCAGGCCATCTCTGTCCTATCTTCCACATTTCCGGCCCGGCCCGACCGAGACAGCTCCATTAAGACCTCTGGATATGTCCCGATCCCGCACCAACTCACGGGGTCAGGGTGGTGTGCTTTCATTTGTTTTTGTTTCACTTTTGCGATTTGCGTGTGATTCAAGACTTGTTTTGGGCTCTGGCACTTCCAACAAGTTGATATAAACGCACAAAGTTGCGTGGAAGGCGAGAAATCCGCATATTTCAAAGTTGCCACAGGCCAAAAGTTCAAATTTTTGAACTCTGATCATGAGGACACTTTTGGACAGCTCATGTGGACAAATGTCCGCATGAGATTGTCCACATAGTGGGTTATACTTGTCCTCATCCAAGTATAACTCATCAAGAGGACAATTTGTCCAAAACTGTCCGCAAGCGTGTCCACAAGACCCAGTATGGACAAGTATAACTCCACCTTAACGCATAAATGGGAAATACAGCTCCCCAGGCAAGGCAAAAACTAATTTTTATTGGACTGTGGACACTTTGTTGCAGCACAATGCTAGACCATCGTAAATGTTTGTTCCGCCACACCACGTGGTATAGGTTTGGCTCCAAAGCCTTAACTGTACTTCGTTCTCTCACGCAACACGAAACAAATTCTCGCACGCTGATTGGCTGGCGCACGCCTGAGAGCCAATTAGCGTGAGAAAATTTGTAAGTGTTGCGTGAAAGAACGAAGTATAGTTAGGCCATTATCTTCAAACTCGCATCGGCCCATTTTGGCGGCAATTCAGATTCAGACTTACCTGCCAGTGAGACGTCTTCATCAACCAATGGCAGACTGATGTACACCGGAGGACTCGGGATGAACGCGGTGAACTTCTTCGCGGTGTCAACGGGCTGACTTGATTTCACCTGAAGAAGAAATGTATCCACATTTATGGTCGTCGGATGTTGTCGGTTCAGTGTTGGTTGTGTGAGGCTCTGTGTTTCATTAGGTACATTTTGACACTTGATATTTTGAGATGGGCATTCACAGACCCCGCCTTTTATGATGGCCGGAATCAGAGACATCAGTAAAATTTTTCAGTGCGCTTGCCTGTCGACCTTTATTTATGGGATGTATAGTCCAGCCACGTGCTCATGAGACGACTCTTTTTAAAGCTTGCTTGGCCAAATTCAAAAATGCGCCAGCTACACGGGTTTTCCCAAACAAAAGAAAGATTGGACCGAGAGACATGATGACAAGTTCCAGCTGGCTGACCTCAATTTGTTGCGTGCTCAACAGCAACATCGTTCAACACATAAATGTTTTGGGAGTCAAAAGGGAATTTACGCACCGAGGTGGAGAGCGTGTTTTTAAAAAATACATGCGTTTTCTTTCTTTCATTTCCGAAATACGTGGAACCGGAACATTATTGGATCCGTTCAAGTCAACTTCAAAATAAGTCGTCTCATGAGTTCGTGGCTGGACTATATGCATATTTTATG
>JASAMV010005736.1:0-30608 GCA_030248065.1 Rhynchonema sp. JSB1_4
GCCCACCAGCCATGACGTTTTCTCTGCTGCTTTCCGGTCCCACGCTCCAGTTCATGTTCTGTTCAGTTCGGGTTCTGCCCTTTTTTCTATTCACCCCGCTTTTTTTCCATCGTCGTACCCATCTGACCAGCGGTCAGCCTCCTCGGCCCCCCCCCGCCCCCCTCACCCTCAAATTATCCATTACACTTATAACAGCCGCAATAGCCCTTTCCAACAAGTCACTACACACAAGCGACCCAAATAACACACACATCACATTATTGGTAACACATTGTTCTTCGTCCGGGTTCATCGGCGACAAATCGACACGTCACGAACTTTGAAATTGTCCATTCACAAGGAATTTGACATTTGAGTAACAGTGGTTCGAAATACATCAAATGTCTTTGCAGTGTAATAACATATATCGAGTACATATCAACGGACATTTTTCTCCTATCACACGCACTCAAATGACTTCTCGTTTTGACTGGCAACGAGAATCTGAAATGTTTTCTATGAAGTTTGAGTACGACTGAAACTTGTTTTCTTTGATGAAACGACTCAAACTATTACAAAATGGAATTTATTATCGGGGCCTATTTGAGGTCCCGATAGGGGCGATTTTATTCGAAATGGCTAAATGTTGGCCGATTCCGGCCGACAGTCCACGTTTCTACCTCGGGATGCCGGACGGAGGTCAACTTACCCTGGCCGTCGGGCTAAGCGGCGGGCGCGACTCAACGGGATGCTCACAGGTATCGATTCTGAACCATGCGCTCCCAGCGTCGGCCCGATCGACGGAAACACGACAGGGCACCACAGATCGTTTGACCAGACGCTTGAATCGCGCCACCCGCCGCGCATCGAATCGCGCGGCTCTGATCTCACGGCCTTTTTCGATTGGAGCGCCTCCCAGTTTGGGCGTGGATCTGCCGCCTCAGAAATACTCGCCGTTCATGCTCAGTCACTCGGCTTTGGATCACCTCGAATTTCAGTGTCCCGCGCTGCGGATTGCAGGCAATTTTTCAACTTGCTGATCACGCACCTTGGCCCGTTCAGCAACATATTCCTCAACTTGGCTTTGAATTTCGAAATGCACACGGTGCTCCTGCAATTTGTTGACGACACGCATCCGCCTTGCTGCCTTCAGCATGTGCTTTGTCGGGCTGCAGAAATCGATCCGTTTTTCACACATTCCACGATTGTGCTCATCAATTGAGAGGTCACAGCCGCCTCGCCGAGATGGGGATCACGGCGGTAATCGAATTCGACACGAATCGATTGTCCGCAATGTCGACCCCTCCGGGGGATTCGGTTTTGATCTCAAGCTCTTTGTACACTATGAGACCGACTAGGTCACAGATTTCGGCGCTTCTTCCTCCGATATTTGTTGAGGTTACTCCACTTTCACCATCGCGCTTCCAAGTTTGACGACTCGTGTTTTTCAGCAGCCCCGACTGTCCTTTCAACAGCCGAACCGGTTTCGGCTTTTTTCTTGGAGAGGTTTGCTTTTTTCCCTCACATAGCAGGCGCGGTGGGTCGGATAGAACAGATCACGTTGAAACGCATAGTTATTGCATTGTTCTTCGTTCGGTTTTATTCATCGGCGGGACAACGAACCTCTAATCATTCACACGGATTCCGAATACATTGAGCACAGCATGAAAAGTTTGAAGTACATTCTGGTTATTCTTGCTTCCCATGTACTCAAATGTATTCGGAATCCTGTGAATGGACAATTTCAAGGTTCGAAGTGACGTGCCAATTTGTCCGCCGATGAAAACGCTGAGCCCAGACGAACACAATGCAAGACTAGCTATCCGTTTCAACGTGATCTGTTTTCTATCCGACCCCACCACCGTCTGCTATGAGACAGAAGGTTGGACCTGTGATAACGAACCGAAACCGGTTCGGCTGTTGAAAGGACAAGCACGAGTGCTGAAAAACACGATCATCAAACCATTTGGAAGCACGATGGTGAAAGTCGAATTGAAGCCTCAACAAATATCGGAGGAAGAAAAACACGAATACTGTGACCTAGTCGGTCTCATAGTGTACAAAGTGACACCGACGATCGAAACCGATGCAATTGTCGAGGGAGTGGTCGACATTGCGGAAACAATCGATTCACTGTCGAGGTTCGAAACAACTCACCACACACACTGAAGTGGTCGAAGGGTTCGCCTGTCGGTGAGGCAGCTTGTGACCTCGATCGACAACCCGATGTTTCAATTGAGCGATGAGCACAAATCGATGGAATGTGTGAAAAACGAATGCAAATTCTGCAGCCCGACTGAGAAGAAGCACATGCTGAAGCACAGCAAGGCGGATGCATATTACGTCAACAGCGAATTGCAGGAGCACCCGTGTACGTTCGAAGAGGCCAAAGCCAAGTTGAAGAAACTTGAGGAATATGTTGAACAGGCCAAGGTGCGTGATCGCAAGTTGAAAAAAATTGCCTGAATCCGCAGCGGACACGGTGATTGAAATTCGAAAAGTGATCCAAAGCCAAGTGACTGAGCATGAACGGTCACTGTTGGGCACAGATGCCACACCAGAACAGCGCTGGGAGGCGCTCGATCGAAAAATCGACAAGGCAGTGACTGGCACACAATTCGATGCGCGCACAGTGGCGCAATTCAAGCGTCTGGTCAAACAATATCATCCTGGATTTCATGTGTTTGATTCCGATCGGGCCGACGCTGGTACGGAGCACATGTTCAGAATCGATACGGGTGACCATCCCCCGTTGAGTCACCCCGCAGTTTGACCCCGACGGCGTCGTGGCCGTTGACCCGATCACTTAACTGTGTCCAAATTCGGCATCCCCGAGGTCAAAAACATGAATATCGGCCGGAATCGGCCAACATTTTAGCCATTTCGAATAAAATCGCCAGTATCGGGACCTCGATGACCCCGATGGTGGTCATTTATCTAATAAGTTTGAGTAGCATTTGAGTGCCCAAAGAACAAGTTTCAGTCGTACTCAAACTTCATAGAAAACATTTGAGTATCATTTGAGTCAAAACGAGAAGTCATTTGAGTGCGTGTAAAAGATAGGAGAAAAATGTCATTTGAGTATGTACTCAAACTTTTCTATGTTATTACACTGCAAACATTTGATGTACTCAAACCTTTGCCATGTACTCAAATGTATTCGGAATCCCTGTGAATGGACAATTTCAAGGTTCGAAGTGACGTGTCAATTTGTCCGCCGATGAAAACGCCGAACCCAGACGAAGAACAATGTGTTACCAATAATGTGATGTGTCTGTGTTATTTGGGTGGCTTGTGTGTGGCTGTTGTTGGGCTTGGTATGAAAGGGCTATTCGGCTGTTACAAGAATAAGGGTTTATAGTGTAATGGATAATGTGAGGGTAAGGAATACAATAAGGGGGCGAGTAGGGTGACCGCTGGTCAGATGGTACAACGATGGAACACAAGCGGGGTGAACACCAAACTGGGCAGAACACCAAACTAAGCAGAACACCGAACTGGAGCATGAAGCCGTTAGGCGGCCAGAGAGAAACGTCATGGCTGGTGGGCGGAGTTAGCCAACCAGTAGGTCCGTGACATTCCTCTCCCCTATGACAATGGTAGATTATATCATCTTGTTGTTGATCGCTGATGTAATCGGGGAAAAGAAATTCATCAAATTAATAGGATGTAACAATATCAGTTAAACATATGACTACGGCTGGCCGGGCCGACTCAAATGCTCAAGAAGATACGCACAGTATAAAGAGTAACAATTGTAATTCTACGATCAGACAATCATTAAAGCAAAATTAACAACGTAAAGTGTGAAAATAGACTTCACTTCAACAAAATTAAACCAGTGATACAAAATAGCATGTGCAGTGCTGTCATGTTTTGTGTGATATAATGCGATTGCGTTTGATTGGAAGAGAGAGACCAGATTTAGTTGAATGATGTACACAATGATGATAGTTAGGTACGTAGCAGTACCACCTGTTTTGTAGGTATTTAAATGTGGAGACTATTTATGACTTAGAAACAGAATGCGATGTGATGGATGCACATTAATACGACAAACAAGTAACATGAACAAAGTTCATGCTGACAGAAACGTAAGTCATGCGGTTAAGCTATAACTAACAACAGTGTAAACCGTACGAAAGAGCATGCTGAACAATAACGAGGGTAAACATGCGTTTGCCGTGCAAGCAGTCAGGTCTTGGCCTGCAGCTGAGATGTGTAGCAGTAGGAAATGTGATGTCGGTTGCGGTGAACCGATGTGCATCATCCTTCCTTCTTTCCTTTCGAAAGGAAGAGGTGGTGAATTGTCGACATAGGTGTTGATTTGGACGAAACGTCCAACAGTTGAAGCTTCATGGCGGCGTGAAATAAATAGGGCGCTGAAAATAATTTTGGTGCAACGGACACGACACTGAAGTCTTCTCGCTGTACCTATAAAATGGCTTCTGGGACACCGGTTTGCCAGAGCCTACGCCGCAAGGTAACCAAGGACACAAAAAATTCTCATGGTTACATGGTACCAAAATGAAATAATAATAATTTGTATAGCGCCTCTAATAATCAAATGCATGCAGTTTTGGCATCTATTCGTTCAACGTGGGGAAACAAACTACTACAACAAATCAACCCACGGAAATAAAATTCAACCCAATTTAGGGGAAATTAATACTTGACTCAACCCGGGGAGTAACATTCATGCATAACTGCGGGAACAAAATCATAACGGGGCATTTAGGGTGCCACTAAGGTTACATACAGGACATCGGGGGAAATGTGCACAAAATAGAGAATTCTCAAACAAACATATGCCAGGTATCATGCTCACATTATAACAGACCATCACTCTTACTCAAACAATAAACAATTGTAAAATGAATGGACACACATCATTCGGGTCAACAAAACTCAAAACACATTTCTCAATTGTCAGAACAAACAAGTTCAATAATAATCACGCGATAAAACACGTAGACTTGCAACTAAGCACAATTTATACTCATTCAGAATTTCACATTCACACTGGAACAAAATCGCACAAATATAACACATGCAGTACGCATTCAGTCACAAATTCACTACGTTCCACAACACGCATAACCCGATCATTCAGTACTCATCAAACAACCATAACGTGCATATAACGGTAGTGCACATGCTTTTTTCCTTTCAACAATTCAGGGCGCATGCCTGTATAGGGTAACGGCATGAGCCGCGGTTGCGTTTGGGCTATAATAATGACATCAGCCGAGAGATACGTGTTGGCGTCCAGTCCAAATGCTCTACGCTTTTTCTGACAACGGACAGGGGACTCAGCAGTGTAGTTCCTGGGGACATAACGGAAGGAAGGGCGATCAGGCATCCAGGGAACGTGCATCCTGGGAACAAATGGGGACTGCGGGAGTAAAGGAACACACTTTCACATCAACAAAGAACAGCCACTCAGGCAAAGCACACGTAAACAAAGCATTTCGGAGACCAGGGACGCAAAGAGCAATCGTCTCATGCTGTGTGGTTCGAGGGCACAAAGCAAAACACATGCGTGCACCACTTGAAATTAGGGGATTGTAGAAGAAAGCAGAAAATTGACGAATTTGTGCCTTTCACATAAGCGCACGTAACATCGGAACATTGTAAAGAAACGGCTCGTGTATCATATCGTATCACACGTCGGGTTATCCGTTATGTGGCAATTGTCCTTGCGTTTGGCATGTGGCAACCAGGCATCGTTGACGCATCGGCATTTCTAAACATGGTCATGGCGGGGTTACGGTATCTGAATATGCACTCATCTCATGCAACACAATTGGCGTGGCATATTACATCTCCTAAATATATTAACTCTGTAACAAGCACATCCCTGTGGTAAGCTGGGTTACGGTAGGGGTTCGCAAACGTAAAATTACGCTCATGCATGGTCAAAATTACATTGTTGTTGTGGTTTCACACTTTTCGTTTCGAGCTGGTTTGGGCGGCACACCCTGGCACAAGTTTAATGACGAACGACAGTCGTGAGTTGTAGAGAGTGCACAAATAAATTCGACTTTGGCATACAAGTGGTGAGGAACATGCATAACAAGGTACACACATGCGCGAATAACAAGACCAGGCACGTGCGTGTAAAGCTAATGTAATGATGTCTGCACGAGACTATGTGCGCGTTTGGTAGGCGCAACAACAACTACAAAATGAGATGAGCCGCAGCACCAAAGCAGAGAGTTTAGTAATGAGAGGCATATGTGTGTGTGTCTTACTGGAATTATGGGGCAAAGCTGAATGAGGAAGACGTTGGTAAACAGACAGAATTGTGGTCTCTCCCAAAATGAGATGTGTGTGCTCGTCAAAGCAATATCATGTGTGGTACGGTAGTGTAATGTGTAATGTGCGTGTGAAAAAGGTGTGTGCGTGAAAAGACACGGAAGATACACAAAACACGCAAAATAATCAACCGTAAAAGATTAACACTTGAAAACGTGCTGAACTAACTACCTATAGTATTGGCCGTACCTGCTCACACCAAGCAGTGTTCTTTGAGTTCGTTGTCATGTTGAGCTCCGCTGCCTTTGCTGTCCAAGAGCACTATCCTGCGATGAATCGTGTGTCGATGACAGAAAGTGTTGTCAGAACCAATTGAATGCACGATGTTGCTCGATGACAACATTGACCACCGATGAATGACCAGATATTGAGATTCAGCAAAATCGAATCGGATGCACTTGAGATGACCAGACGTCGGATGATGAAGCAGTCAGGCTGCCGCTGCTGGTGATGCTGAGCACATGATGCGTGACCACACGTGAAACGAGGAAGTGGAGATTGTAGGGCTGCCTCTGCCCATGATCCATTGACACATGAGATGGATGAGACGGAGTGCGAGGGCTGCCACTGCCCTAATGATATGACACCACAGAATTGGAGCAAGCACCGATTCTTGCCAATTGATCGAGATCGATTGATTGCAATGAGTGAATGGCGATTGATTGCCGAATGGGAAAGGATAAGATGGGACGGGGGCAATAACACAGAAGTGGGACCAAAAGGAAGGTGAGGCCCACACCGAGGAGCGCCAAATGTTACTAATAATGTGATGTGTCTGTGTTATTTGGGTGGCTTGTGTGTGGCTGTTGTTGGGCTTGGTATGAAAGGGCTATTCGGCTGTTACAAGAATAAGGGTTTATAGTAAAATGGATAAGGTGAGGGTAAGGAATACAATAAGGGGGCGAGTAGGGTGACCGCTGGTCAGATGGTACAACGATGGAACACAAGCGGGGTGAACACAAAACTGGGCAGGACACCAACCTAAGCAGAACACCGAACTGGAGCATGAAGCCGTTAGGCGGCCAGAGAGAAACGTCATGGCTGGTGGGCGGAGTTAGCCAACCAGTAGGTCCGTGACAAATGCAAGACTGGCTATCCGTTTCAACGTGATCTGTTCTATCCGACCCCACCACCGTCTGCTCCGAGACAGCAGGTTGGACTTGTGAGAACGGAGCCGAAACCAGGTTCGGCTGTTGAAAGGACAAGCACGAGTGCTGAAAAACACGATGATCAAACCATTTGGAAGCACGATGGTGAAAGTCGAATTGAAGCCTCAACAAATATCGGAGGAAGAAAAACACGAATACGATGACCTCGTCGGTCTCATAGTGTACAAAGTGACACCGACGATCGAAACCGATGCAATTGTCGAGGGAGTGGTCGACATTGCGGAAACAATCGATTCACTGTCGATGTTCGAAACAACTCACCACACACACTGAAGTGGTCGAAGGGTTCGCCTGTCGGTGAGGCAGCTTGTGACCTCGATCGACAACCCGATGTTTCAATTGAGCGATGAGCACAACTCGATGGACTGTGTGAAATACGAATGCAAATTCTGCAGCCCCACTGAGAAGAAGCACATGCTGAAGCACAGCAAGGCGGATGCATATTACGTCAACAGCGAATTGCAGGAGCACCCGTGTACGTTCGAAGAGGCCAAAGCCAAGTTGAAGAAACTTGAGGAATATGTTGAACAGGCCAAGGTGCGTGACCGCAAGTTGAAAAAAATTGCCTGAATCCGCAGCGGACACGGTGATTGAAATTCGAAAAGTGATCCAAAGCCAAGTGACTGAGCATGAACGGTCACTGTTGGGCACAGATGCCACACCAGAACAGCGCTGGGAGGCGCTCGAACGAAAAATCGACAAGGCAGTGACTGGCACACAAGTCGATGACCGCACAGTGGCGCAATTCAAGCGTCTGGTCAAACAATATCATCCTGGATTTCATGTGTTTGATTCCGATCGGGCCGACGCTGGTACGGAGCACATGTTCAGAATCGATACGGGTGACCATCCCCCATCGTTGAGTCACCCCGCAGTTTGACCCCGACGGCGTCGTGGCCGTTGACCCGATCACTTAACTGAGATTAAAGTCGGCATCCTCGTGGTCGAAAACATCAATATCCGCGTGAATCGGCCAACATTTTAACCATTTCGATGAAAAACGCCGGTATCGGGACCTCGATGACCCCGACCAGGGTTGGAGAAAAAAAATTTTTTTAAACAAGTTTTTTTTAAAAAAAAAATTTTTAAAAAAAAAATTTTTTTTTTATAAGTCTGAGATTCGGGGAAATTTTACCAAATTTGCCTAAAAAACGTGCAAAATCGCGAAAAAATGCAACTTTAATTGGCAAGTCACTTTTGTGACTTGGTTTGCATCACTTATCAAGGGTGTTTACGTCATTTCGGTGCGATTCAACAGTCTGTGCTTGATATGGACCGCTGATTGCTGCTCTGTGGTATCGGACACAACAGTTTGTGGCCGAATAAGCAAGATTCACTCATAAACCACACAGAATTGAGAATATAAGCTGCAGAAATACTTGTCGGGTAGCTGAATCAGTCGTATATGACCGACCTGATGGGGTATGACATTGAAGTACCATGTAGGCACATGCATACTGTGTCCCATGTATTACGGGAAGGTATAATAACATCATTTGGGGTATCTTAGGTACCAAATACATGCTCCAAAGGTGATTTTGTGAAGAAAATTTTTCGACCCTTGAGAAAAAATGACAAAAAATAACCCCCACAAAGGCCATTTTTGGACGTTTTAGAACATTTTGTTCCCCCGAAAATTTAAAAAAAAATTTTTAAAAAAAAAAAATTTTCAAAAACCTTTTTTTTTTAAAAATTTTTTTTTTTAAAAAAAATTTTTTTTTGCCCAACCCTGACCCGTGAATCGGCCAACATTTTAACCATTTCGATGAAAAACGCCGGTATCGGGACCTCGATGACCCCGACGGCGTCGTGACCATTGACCCGATCACTTAACCGAGTCCAAATTCGACATCCTCGTGGTCGAAAACATCAATATCGGCCGGAATCGGCCAACATTTTAGCCATTTCGAATAAAATCGCCAGTATCGGGACCTCGATGACCCCGACGGCGTCGTGGCCGTTTACCCGATCACTTAACTGAGATTAAAGTCGGCATCATCGTGGTCGAAAACATCAATATCGGCGTGAATCGGCCAACATTTTAAGCATTTCAAATGAAATCGCCGGTATCGGGACCTCGATGACCCCGACGGCGTCGTGACCGTTGACCCGATCAATTAACTGTGTCCAAATTCGGCATCCCCGAGGTCAAAAACATGAATATCGGCCAGAATCGACCAACATTTTAGCCATTTCGAATAAAATCGCCAGTATCGGGACCTCGATGACCGCGACGGCGTCGTGGCCGTTGTCCCGATCACTTAACTGAGATTAAAGTCGGCATCCTCTTGGTCGATAACATCAATATCGGCCGGAATCGGCCAACATTTCGATTATTTCAAACAAAATCGCCAGTAGCGGGACCACGATGCCCCCGATGGTGGTCACTTATCTAATAAGTTTCAGTAGCATTTGAGTGCCCAAAGAACAAGTTTCAGTCGTACTCAAACTTCATAGAAAACATTTGAGTATCATTTGAGTCCAAACGAGAAGTCATTTGAGTGCGTGTAAAAGATAGGAGAAAAAAGTCATTTGAGTATGTACTCAAACTTTTCTATGTTACTACACTGCAAACATTTGATGTACTCAAACTTTTGCCATGTACTCAAATGTATTCGGAATCCCTGTGAATGGACAATTTCAAGGTTCGAAGTGACGTGCCAATTTGTCCGCCGATGAAAACGCTGAACCCAGACGAAGAACAATGCAAGACTAGCTATCCGTTTCAACGTGATCTGTTCTATCCGACCCCACCACCGTCTGCTATGAGACAGAAGGTTGGACCTGTGAGAACGGAGCCGAAACCGGTTCGGCTGTTGAAAGGACAAGCACGAGTGCTGAAAAACACGATCATCAAACCATTTGGAAGCACGATGGTGAAAGTCGAATTGAAGCCTCAACAAATATCGGAGGAAGAAAAACACGAATACTGTGACCTCGTCGGTCTCATAGTGTACAAAGTGACAACGACGATCGAAACCGACACAATTGTCGAGGGAGTGGTCGACATTGCGGAAACAATCGATTCACTGTCGAGATTCGAAACAACTCACCGCACACACTGAAGTGGTCGAAGGGTTCGCCTGTCGGTGAGGCAGCTTGTGACCTCGATCGACAACCCGATGTTTCAATTGAGCGATGAGCACAAATCGATGGAATGTGTGAAAAACGAATGCAAATTCTGCAGCCCGACTGAGAAGAAGCACATGCTGAAGCACAGCAAGGCGGATGCATATTACGTCAACAGCGAATTGCAGGAGCACCCGTGTACGTTCGAAGAGGCCAAAGCCAAGTTGAAGAAACTTGAGGAATATGTTGAACAGGCCAAGGTGCGTGATCGCAAGTTGAAAAAAATTGCCTGAATCCGCAGCGGACACGGTGATTGAAATTCGAAAAGTGATCCAAAGCCAAGTGACTGAGCATGAACGGTCACTGTTGGGCACAGATGCCACACCAGAACAGCGCTGGGAGGCGCTCGAACGACAAGGCAGTGACTGGCACACAAGTCGATGCGCACACAGTGGCGCAATTCAAGCGTCTAGTCAAACAATATCATGTTGGATTTCACGTGTTTGATTCCGATCGGGCCGACGCTGGTACGGAGCACATGTTCAGAATCGATACGGGTGACCATCCCCATCGTTGAGTCACCCCGCAGTTTGACCCCGGCGGCGTCGTGGTCGTTGACCCGATCACTTAACTGAGATTAAAGTCGGCATCCTCGTGGTCGAAAACATCAATATCGGCGTGAATCGGCCAACATTTTAACCATTTCGATGAAAAACGCCGGTATCGGGACCTCGATGACCCCGACGGCGTCGTCAACTTGCGATCACGCACCTTGGCCTGTTCAACATATTCCTCAAGTTTCTTCAACTTGGCTTTGGCCTCTTCGAACGTACACGGGTGCTCCTGCAATTCGTTGTTGACGTAATATGCATCCGCCTTGCTGTGCTTCAGCATGTGCTTCTTCTCAGTCGGGCTGCAGAATTTGCATTCGTATTTCACACATTCCATCGATTTGTGCTCATCGCTCAATTGAAACATCGGGTTGTCGATCGAGGTCACAAGCTGCCTCACCGACAGGCGAACCCTTCGACCACTTCAGTGTGTGTGGGGAGTTGTTTCGAACCTCGACAGTGAATCGATTGTTTCCGCAATGTCGACCACTCCCTCGACAATTGCATCGGTTTCGATCGTCGGTGTCACTTTGTACACTATGAGACCGACGAGGCCATCGTATTCGTGTTTTTCTTCCTCCGATATTTGTTGAGGCTTCAATTCGACTTTCACCATCGTGCTTCCAAATGGTTTGATCATCGTGTTTTTCAGCACTCGTGCTTGTCCTTTCAACAGCCGAACCGGTTTCGGCTCCGTTCTCACAAGTCCAACATTCTGTCTCGGAACAGACGGTGGTGGGGTCGGATAGAACAGATCACGTTGAAACGGATAGCCAGTCTTGCATTGTTCTTCGTCTGGGTTCGGCGTTTTCATCGGCGGACAAATTGGCACGTCACTTTGAACCTTGAAATTGTCCATTCACAGGGATTCCGAATACATTTGAGTACATGGCAAAAGTTTGAGTACATCAAATGTTTGCAGTGTAATATTGCAGTTTAATGTGTTTGAGTACGACTAAAACTTGTTCTTTGGGCACTCAAATGCTACTCAAACTTATTAGATAAATGACCACCATCGGGGGCATCGTGGTCCCGCTACTGGGTTTTTTGTTTGAAATAATCGAAATGTTGGCCGATTCCGGCCGATATTGATGTTTTCGACCACGAGGATGTCGAATTTGGACTCTGTTAAGTGATCGGGTAAACGGCCACGACGCCGTCGGGGTCATCGAGGTCCCGATACTGGCGATTTTATTCGAAATGGCTAAAATGTTGGTCGATTCAGGCCGATATTCATGTCTTCGACCTCGGGGATACCGAGTTTGGACACAGTTAAGTGATCGGGTCAACGGTCACGACGCCGTCGGGGTCATCGAGGTCCCGATTCCGGCGTTTTTCATCGAAATGGTTAAAATGTTGGCCGATTCACGCAGGTATTGATGTTTTCGACCACGAGGATGCCGACTTTAATCTCAGTTAAGTGATCGGGTCAACGGCCACGACGCCGTCGGGGTCATCGAGGTCCCGATACTGGGGATTTTATTCGAAATGGCTAAAATGTTGGCCGATTTACGCCGATGTTGATGTTTTCGACCTCGAGGATGCCGAATTTGGACTCGGTTAAGTGATCGGGTAAACGGTAACGACGCCGTCGGGGTCATCGTGGTCCCGATACTGGCGAATTTATTCGAAATGATCAAAATGTTGGCCGATTCACGCCGATATTGATGTTTTCGACCACGAGGGTGCCGACTTTAATCTCAGTTAAGTGATCGGGTCAACGGCCACGACGCCGTCGGGGTCAAACTGCGGGGGACTCAACGATGGGTATGGTCACCCGTATCGATTCTGAACATGTGCTCCGTACCAGCGTCGGCCCGATCGGAATCAAACACGTGAAATCCAGCATGATATTGTTTGACCAGACGCTTGAATTGCGCCACTGTGCGCGCATCGACTTGTGTGCCAGTCACTGCCTTGTCGATTTTTCGTTCGAGCGCCTCCCAGCGCTGTTCTGGTGTGGCATCTGTGCCCAACAGTGACCGTTCATGCTCAGTCACTTGGCTTTGGATCACTTTTCGAATTTCAATCACCGTGTCCGCTGCGGATTCCATTTTTTTCAACTTGCGATCACGCACCTTGGCCTGTTCACATATTCTCAAGTTTCTTCAACTTGGCTTTGGCCTCTTCGACGTACACGGGTGCTCCTGCAATTCGTTGTTGACGTAATATGCATCCGCCTTGCTGTGCTTCAGCATGTGCTTCTTCTCAGTCGGGCTGCAAATTTGCATTCGTATTTCACACATTCCATCGTTTGTGCTCATCGCTCAATTGCTCGGTGCCGGGCCAGCTGCCTCCCGCGGCGCCCTCGACCACTTCGTGTGTGTGGTGTTTACGAGTGAATCCTCCGCATCCCCACTCACTATATCAGTGCCCGCGACGACCGGCATGGGGGGGCAGCGGCACGTCCGCGGTTTTCGCTCCCCCCTGGGGCGGGGTTCGCCTGCGGGGGCGCTGTGCCTGATCGCACCCGGTTTGGGCGGATGCCCGGGGGGCGGCCGCGCCCGACGAGAAGAAGCACATGTGAAGCACAGCAGGCGGTGCATCGCCACGAATGCAGGAGCACCCGTGTACGTCGAAGAGGCCAAAGCCAAGTTGAAGAAACTTGGAATATGTTGACAGGCCAAGGTGCGTGTCGCAAGTTGAAAAAATTCCCTGAATCCGCAGCGGCACGTATTGAAACGAAAAGTATCCGCCGGCGGCGCGCCGGCCGGCCCCCGCGCGGGGGCGCTCGAACGATGCAGGCGGCGGCCCGCGTGCCGCCGGCGCTTCAAGCGTCTGTCAAACAATACATCTGGATTTCCTTTTTCCGATCGCCCACGCTCGCGGGCACATTTCAGATCGATACGGGCCCCCCGTTTTTTTGAATCCCTAGTTGGCCCCCGTACGCCGTGTGTTCGCTGTGTTGTCGCCGATATTGATGTTTTCGACCACGAGGGTGCCGACTTTAATCTCAGTTAAGTGATCGGGTCAACGGCCACGACGCCGTCGGGGTCAAACTGCGGGGGACTCAACGATGGGTATGGTCACCCGTATCGATTCTGAACATGTGCTCCGTACCAGCGTCGGCCCGATCGGAATCAAACACGTGAAATCCAGCATGATATTGTTTGACCAGACGCTTGAATTGCGCCACTGTGCGCGCATCGACTTGTGTGCCAGTCACTGCCTTGTCGATTTTTCGTTCGAGCGCCTCCCAGCGCTGTTCTGGTGTGGCATCTGTGCCCAACAGTGACCGTTCATGCTCAGTCACTTGGCTTTGGATCACTTTTCGAATTTCAATCACCGTGTCCGCTGCGGATTCAGGCAATTTTTTTCAACTTGCGATCACGCACCTTGGCCTGTTCAACATATTCCTCAAGTTTCTTCAACTTGGCTTTGGCCTCTTCGAACGTACACGGGTGCTCCTGCAATTCGCTGTTGACGTAATATGCATCCGCCTTGCTGTGCTTCAGCATGTGCTTCTTCTCAGTCGGGCTGCAGAATTTGCATTCGTATTTCACACATTCCATCGATTTGTGCTCATCGCTCAATTGAAACATCGGGTTGTCGATCGAGGTCACAAGCTGCCTCACCGACAGGCGAACCCTTCGACCACTTCAGTGTGTGTGGTGAGTTGTTTCGAACCTCGACAGTGAATCGATTGTTTCCGCAATGTCGACCACTCCCTCGACAATTGCATCGGTTTCGATCGTCGGTGTCACTTTGTACACTATGAGACCGACGAGGTCATCGTATTCGTGTTTTTCTTCCTCCGATATTTGTTGAGGCTTCAATTCGACTTTCACCATCGTGCTTCCAAATGGTTTGATCATCGTGTTTTTCAGCACTCGTGCTTGTCCTTTCAACAGCCGAACCGGTTTCGGCTCCGTTCTCACAAGTCCAACATTCTGTCTCGGAACAGACGGTGGTGGGGTCGGATAGAACAGATCACGTTGAAACGGATAGCCAGTCTTGCATTGTTCTTCGTCTGGGTTCGGCGTTTTCATCGGCGGACAAATTGGCACGTCACTTTGAACCTTGAAATTGTCCATTCACAGGGATTCCGAATACATTTGAGTACATGGCAAAAGTTTGAGTACATCAAATGTTTGCAGTGTAATAACATAGAAAAGTTTGAGTACATACTCAAATGACTTTTTTCTCCTATCTTTTACACGCACTCAAATGACTTCTCGTTTTGACTCAAATGATACTCAAATGTTTTCTATGAAGATTGAGTACGACTGAAACTTGTTCTTTGGGCACTCAAATGCTACTCAAACTTATTAGATAAATGACCACCATCGGGGGCATCGTGGTCCCGCTACTGGGTTTTTTGTTTGAAATAATCGAAATGTTGGCCGATTCCGGCCGATATTGATGTTTTCGACCACGAGGATGTCGAATTTGGACTCGGTTAAGTGATCGGGTAAACGGCCACGACGCCGTCGGGGTCATCGAGGTCCCGATACTGGCGATTTTATTCGAAATGGCTAAAATGTTGGTCGATTCAGGCCGATATTCATGTCTTCGACCTCGGGGATGCCGAGTTTGGACACAGTTAAGTGATCGGGTCAACGGTCACGACGCCGTCGGGGTCATCGAGGTCCCGATACCGGCGTTTTTCATCGAAATGGTTAAAATGTTGGCCGATTCACGCCGATATTGATGTTTTCGACCACGAGGATGCCGACTTTAATCTCAGTTAAGTGATCGGGTCAACGGCCACGACGCCGTCGGGGTCATCGAGGTCCCGATACTGGGGATTTTATTCGAAATGGCTAAAATATTGGTCGATTCTGGCCGATATTCATGTTTTTGACCTCGGGGATGCCGAATTTGGACACAGTTAAGTGATCGGGTCAACGGTCACGACGCCGTCGGGGTCATCGAGGTCCCGATACCGGCGATTTCAATCGAAATGCTTAAAATGTTGGCCGATTCACGCCGATATTGATGTTTTCGACCACGAGGATGCCGACTTTAATCTCAGTTAAGTGATCGGGTAAACGGCCACGACGCCGTGGGGTAAATGGGGGGATGACGATGGGTATGGTCACGTATGATTTGAAATGTGTCTCAGCGTCGGATGGAATAAAGTGAAATCAGATGTATTGTTTGACAGACTGATTGCGCATGTGCGCGTCGACTTGTGTGCAGTCACTGCTTGTGATTTTTCGTTCGAGCGCTCCAGCGTGTTCTGGTGTGCTCTGTGCCAACAGTGACGTTTGCTCAGTCACTTGGCTTTGTCACTTGTTATCACCGTGTCCGCTGGGATTCAGGATTTTTTCAACTTGGATCACCACTTGGTTTTTTTCTGTTTTCTTGGTTTGGTTGGGGGTGTCTGTTGTTTGGTTGTCCGTTGTGTGTTGTGTGTTTTTGTGTGTTTGTGTTTTCATATTTTCTCGCTATTGTGTTTTGGCAGTGCTCGGCTGCTTATTGTGTATTTGTCCAGGTTTGTTTCGTTCCTCTGAATTGATGTTTGTGTGGTGTTTTGTAATATGAGAGAGGTCATGAGGGGTGGTGATTGGGAAATGTTTGGAGGTTGAATCACAAAATGAGTGGTGAAGGGTTCGTGTGCGGCCTCGACAACATGTTAATGAGATGGAAATGATGGAATGTGTGAATAAATGATTTAGCGATGAGAAGAAGATTGAGAGAAGGGGTGATATTTAGGTGAGGGCCGTGTATGAAGAGGAAGAAGTTGAGAAATTGAGAATATGTTAAAAGGAGGTGGTGTGAAGTTGAAAAAATTGTGATCCGCAGGGGTGTTGAATTCGAAAAGTGTAGAATGTGGTGAGTCTGTTGGGGCCACACAGAAGGTGGGGCGCTCGAAGAAAAATGAAGGGTGTGGAGTGGCGCATGGCGTTACTCTCAATATATGTGGTTTCTGTTTGTTCGTGGGCGCGCTGGTCGGCATTTGTGTAGTCCCCCGTCTGTCCCCGACGCGTCGGCGTTGCCTCATTATGTAAAATCCACCCATGATGGCCAACTCTTTCGAAACCCGCATCGCCCATGCCCCCACGCTCGTTTCCTTCTCAAATCCCCCCCCCCCCCCTCGGGGTCATCGAGGTCCCGATACTGGCGATTTTATTCGAAATGGCTAAAATGTTGGCCGATTCCGGCCGATATTGATGTTTTCGACCACGAGGATGTCGAATTTGGACTCGGTTAAGTGATCGGGTCAACGGTCACGACGCCGTCGGGGTCATCGAGGTCCCGATACCGGCGTTTTTCATCGAAATGGTTAAAATGTTGGCCGATTCACGCCGATATTGATGTTTTCGACCACGAGGATGCCGACTTTAATCTCAGTTAAGTGATCGGGTCAACGACCACGACGCCGCCGGGGTCAAACTGCGGGGTGACTGAACGATGGGGGATGGTCACCCGTATCGATTCTGAACATGTGCTCCGTACCAGCGTCGGCCCGATCGGAATCAAACACGTGAAATCCAACATGATATTGTTTGACCAGACGCTTGAATTGCGCCACTGTGTGCGCATCGACTTGTGTGCCAGTCACTGCCTTGTCGTTCGAGCGCCTCCCAGCGCTGTTCTGGTGTGGCATCTGTGCCCAACAGTGACCGTTCATGCTCAGTCACTTGGCTTTGGATCACTTTTCGAATTTCAATCACCGTGTCCGCTGCGGTTCAGGCATTTTTTTTTCAACTTGCGGTCACGCACCTTGGCCTGTTCAACATATTCCTCAAGTTTCTTCAACTTGGCTTTGGCCTCTTCGAACGTACACGGGTGCTCCTGCAATTCGCTGTTGACGTAATATGCATCCGCCTTGCTGTGCTTCAGCATGTGCTTCTTCTCAGTCGGGCTATAGAATTTGCATTCGTATTTCACACATTCCATCGAGTTGTGCTCATCGCTCAATTGAAGCATCGGGTTGTCGATCGAGGTCACAAGCTGCCTCACCGACAGGCGAACCCTTCGACCACTTCAGTGTGTGTGGTGAGTTGTTTCGAACCTCGACAGTGAATCGATTGTTTCCGCAATGTCGACCACTCCCTCGACAATTGCATCGGTTTCGATCGTCGGTGTCACTTTGTACACTATGTGACCGACGAGGTCATCGTATTCGTGTTTTTCTTCCTCCGATATTTGTTGAGGCTTCAATTCGACTTTCACCATCGTGCTTCCAAATGGTTTGATCTTCGTGTTTTTCAGCACTCGTGCTTGTCCTTTCAACAGCCGAACCGGTTTCGGCTCCGTTCTCACAAGTCCAACCTTCTGTCTCGGAGCAGACGGTGGTGGGGTCGGATAGAACAGATCACGTTGAAACGGATAGCCAGTCTTGCATTGTTCTTCGTCTGGGTTCGGCGTTTTCATCGGCGGACAAATTGGCACGTCACTTCGAACCTTGAAATTGTCCATTCACAGGGATTCCGAATACATTTGAGTACATGGCAAAAGTTTGAGTACATCAAATGTTTGCAGTGTAATAACGTGGAAAAGTTAGAGTACATACTCAAATGACTTTTTCTCCTATCTTTTACACGCACTCAAATGACTTCTCGTTTGGACTCAAATGATACTCAAATGTTTTCTATGAAGTTTGAGTACGACTGAAACTTGTTCTTTGGGCACTCAAATGCTACTCAAACTTATTAGATAAATGACCACCATCGGGGGCATCGTGGTCCCGCTACTGGCGATTTTGTTTGAAATAATCGAAATGTTGGCCGATTCCGGCCGATATTGATGTTTTCGACCACGAGGATGTCGAATTTGGACTCGGTTAAGTGATCGGCTAAACGTCCACGACGCCGTCGGGGTCATCGAGGTCCCGATACTGGCGATTTAATTCGAAATGGCTAAAATATTGGTCGATTCTGGCCGATATTCATGTTTTTGACCTCGGGGATGCCGAATTCGGACACAGTTAAGTGATCGGGTCAACGGTCACGACGCCGTCGGGGTCATCGAGGTCCCGATACCGGCGATTTCATTCGAAATGCTTAAAATGTTGGCCGATTCACGCCGATATTGATGTTTTCGACCACGAGGATGCCGACTTTAATCTCAGTTAAGTGATCGGGCAAACGGCCACGACGCCGTCGGGGTCATCGAGGTCCCGATACTGGCGATTTTATTCGAAATGGCTAAAATGTTGGCCGATTCCGGCCGATATTGATGTTTTCGACCACGAGGATGTCGAATTTGGACTCGGTTAAGTGATCGGGTCAACGGTCACAACGCCGTCGGGGTCATCGAGGTCCCGATACCGGCGTTTTTTCATCGAAATGGTTAAAATGTTGGCCGATTCACGCCGATATTGATGTTTTCGACCACGAGGATGCCGACTTTAATCTCAGTTAAGTGATCGGGTCAACGACCACGACGCCGCCGGGGTCAAACTGCGGGGTGACTGAACGATGGGGGATGGTCACCCGTATCGCGGTATTCTGACATGTGCTCCGACGGCGTCGGCCCGATCGGCCGATCCTTAACCGGATGTCTTGTGCCGACGCTTGTTTGCGGCCGTGGCCCTCGTTTTGCCGTTCCTTGCCGTATCGGGATTCGTCGGGCCCCCGAGGCGCGTGTCGGTGGCATCTGGCCCCATTGCCATCTCGTGCTCGAAGTCCTATGGCGGCTCGCACATTTTCGTATTTCAATCGCGTGCGGGCGTGCCCTGTGGATTATTTTTTTCGGATTGGTCCCGCACCTTGCCTATTTTCTGAACATTTTTCAATATTTCTTCAACTTGGCTTTGGGCGTTTGACGTCATGGTGTCCTCAAATTTTCTATGTTGATTATTGCATCCGTTTGCTGTCTCATTGCATGTCTTTTTTCAGTCGGTGATTTCGTCGTTTCCATTCCAGTGGGCTCAGTCGGCTCAATGAAGACTTATCGTTGTGTCGCCCCCGCTGTTCCCCGCGGGCCCTTGAGCGAGCCGAACGTTCGGTGTGTGAAGGGGAGTGTTCGAACCTCGTCAGTGAATCTATTGTCCGCAATGGTGACCACTACCATCAACAAATATAGGAGGAAGAAAAACAGAATACGATGCTTCGTCGGTCTCATAGTGTACAAAGTGCACCGACGATCGAAACCGATGCAATTGTCGAGGGAGTGGTTGACATTGCGGAACGAATAGATTCACTGCGAGGTTCGAACAACTCACCACACACACTGAGTGGTCGAGGGTCCGCCTGTCGGTGGGCAGCTTGTGCCTCGTCGCAACCCGATGTTTCAATTGGCGTAACGACTCGGGAATGTGTGAAATACGAATGCAAATTCTGCAGCCCGACTGGAGAAGAAGCACATGCTGAAGGCACAGCGAGGCGGATGCATATTACGTCAACAGCGAATTGCAGGAGCACCCGTGTAGTTCGAAGAGGCCAAAGCCAAGTTGAAGAAACTGAGGAATATGTTAAACAGGCCAAGGTGCGTGATCGCAAGTTGAAAAAAATTGCCTGAATCCGCAGCGGACACGGTGATTGAAATTCAAAAGTGATCCAAAGCCACGTGACTGAGCATGAACGGTCACTGTTGGGCACAGATGCCACACCAGAACCGCGCGGGGAGGCGCTCGAACGAAAAATCGACAAGGCAGTGACTGGCACAAGTCGATGCGCGCACAGTGGCGCATTCAAGCGTCTGGTCAAACAATATCATGCTGGATTTCACGTGTTTGATTCCGATCGGGCCGACGCTGGTACGGAGCACATGTTCAGAATCGATACGGGTGACCATCACCCATCGTTGAGTCCCCCCGCCCCCCCCCCCCCCGCCCCCCCCCCCCCCCCCCCCCCCCCCCCCCCCGTCGCCAGTTTCGACCCCGACGGCGTCGTGGCCGTTACCCGATCACTAACTGAGCCCCCCATTAAAGTCGGCACCTCCCCCCCCCCCCCCCCCCCACCCCCCCACCCCCCCCCCCCCCCTCTGTGCCCGTGGTCGAAAACATCAATATCGCGGTGAATCGGCCAACATTTTAACCATTTCGAATAATATCGCCGGTATCGGGACCTCGATGACCCCGACGGCGTCGTGACCGTTGACCCGATCACTTAACCGAGTCCAAATTCGGCATCCCCGAGGTCGAAAACATCAAAATATCGGCCGGAATCGGCCAACATTTTAGCCATTTCGAATAAAATCGCCAGTATCGGGACCTCGATGACCCCGACGGCGTCGTGGCCGTTTACCCGATCACTTAACCGAGTCCAAATTCGACATCCTCGTGGTCGAAAACATCAATATCGGCCGGAATCGGCCAACATTTCGATTATTTCAAACAAAATCGCCAGTAGCGGGACCACGATGCCCCCGATGGTGGTCATTTATCTAATAAGTTTGAGTAGCATTTGAGTGCCCAAAGAACAAGTTTCAGTCGTACTCAAACTTCATAGAAAACATTTGAGTATCATTTGAGTCCAAACGAGAAGTCATTTGAGTGCGTGTAAAAGATAGGAGAAAAAAGTCATTTGAGTTTGTACTCAAACTTTTCTATGTTATTACACTGCAAACATTTGATGTACTCAAACTTTTGCCATGTACTCAAATGTATTCGGAATCCCTGTGAATGGACAATTTCAAGGTTCGAAGTGACGTGCCAATTTGTCCGCCGATGAAAACGCCGAACCCAGACGAAGAACAATGCAAGACTGGCTATCCGTTTCAACGTGATCTGTTCTATCCGACCCCACCACCGTCTGCTCCAAGACAGAAGGTTGGACTTGAGAGAACGGAGCCGAAACCGGTTCGGCTGTTGAAAGGACAAGCACGAGTGCTGAAAAACACGATGATCAAACCATTTGGAAGCACGATGGTGAAAGTCGAATTGAAGACTCAACAAATATCGGAGGAAGAAAAACACGAATACGATGACCTCGTCGGTCTCATAGTGTACAAAGTGACAACGACGATCGAAACCGACACAATTGTCGAGGGAGTTGTCGACATTGCGGAAACAATCGATTCACTGTCGAGATTCGAAACAACTCACCACACACACTGAAGTGGTCGAAGGGTTCGCCTGTCGGTGAGGCAGCTTGTGACCTCGATCGACAACCCGATGTTTCAATTGAGCGATGAGCACAAATCGATGGAATGTGTGAAATACGAATGCAAGTTCTGCAGCCCGACTGAGAAGAAGCACATGCTGAAGCACAGCAAGGCGGATGCATATTACGTCAACAGCGAATTGCAGGAGCACCCGTGTACGTTCGAAGAGGCCAAAGCCAAGTTGAAGAAACTTGAGGAATATGTTGAACAGGCCAAGGTGCGTGATCGCAAGTTGAAAAAAATTGCCTGAATCCGCAGCGGACACGGTGATTGAAATTCGAAAAGTGATCCAAAGCCAAGTGACTGAGCATGAACGGTCGCCGTTGGGCACAGATGCCAGACCAGAACAGCGCTGGGAGGCGCTCGAACGAAAACTCGACAAGGCAGTGACTGGCACACAAGTCGATGCGCGCACAGTGGCGCAATTCAAGCGTCTGGTCAAACAATATCATCCTGGATTTCATGTGTTTGATTCCGATCGGGCCGACGCTGGTACGGAGCACATGTTCAGAATCGATACGGGTGACCATCCCCCATCGTTGAGTCACCCCGCAGTTTGACCCCGACGGCGTCGTGGCCGTTGACCCGATCACTTAACTGAGATTAAAGTCGGCATCCTCGTGGTCGAAAACATCAATATCGGCGTGAATCGGCCAACATTTTGATCATTTCGAATAAATTCGCCAGTATCGGGACCACGATGACCCCGACGGCGTCGTGACCGTTTACCCGATCACTTAACCGAGTCCAAATTCGGCATCCTCGTGGTCGAAAAAAATCAATATCGGCGTAAATCGGCCAACATTTTAGCCATTTCGAATAAAATCGCCAGTATCGGGACCTCGATGACCCCGACGGCGTCGTGGCCGTTGACCCGATCACTTAACTGAGATTAAAGTCGGCATCCTCGTGGTCGAAAACATCAATATCGGCGTGAATCGGCCAACATTTTAACCATTTCGAATAAAAACGCCGGTATCGGGACCTCGATGACCCCGACGGCGTCGTGGCCGATGACCCGATCACTTAACTGTGTCCAAATTCGGCATCCCCGAGGTCGAAGACATGAATATCGGCCTGAATCGACCAACATTTTAGCCATTTCGAATAGAATCGCCAGTATCGGGACCTCGATGACCCCGACGGCGTCGTGGCCGTTTACCCGATCACTTAACCTTGTCCAAATTCGACATCCTCGTGGTCGAAAACATCAATATCGGCCGGAATCGGCCAACATTTCGATTATTTCAAACAAAATCGCCAGTAGCGGGACCACGATGCCCCCGATGGTGGTCATTTATCTAATAAGTTTGAGTAGCATTTGAGTGCCCAAAGAACAAGTTTCAGTCGAACTCAAACTTCATAGAAAACATTTGAGTATCATTTGAGTCCAAACGAGAAGTCATTTGAGTGCGTGTAAAAGATAGGAGAAAAAAGTCATTTGAGTATGTACTCAAACTTTTCTATGTTATTACACTGCAAACATTTGATGTACTCAAACTTTTGCCATGTACTCAAATGTATTCGGAATCCCTGTGAATGGACAATTTCAAGGTTCAAAGTGACATGCCAATTTGTCCGCCGATGATAACGCCGAACCCAGACGAAGAACAATGCAAGACTGGCTATCCGTTTCAACGTGATCTGTTCTATGCTATGAACTGTGTCCAAATTCGGCATCCCCGAGGTCGAAGACATGAATATCGGCCTGAATCGACCAACATTTTAGCCATTTCGAATAAAATCGCCAGTATCGGGACCTCGATGACCCCGACGGCGTCGTGGCCGTTTACCCGATCACTTAACCGAGTCCAAATTCGACATCCTCGTGGTCGAAAACATCAATATCGGCCGGAATCGGCCAACATTTCGATTATTTCAAACAAAAAAACCCAGTAGCGGGACCACGATGCCCCCGATGGTGGTCATTTATCCAATAAACTTTTCTATGTTATTACACTGCAAACATTTGACGTACTCAAACTTTTGCCATGTACTCAAATGTATTCGGAATCCCTGTGAATGGACAATTTCAAGGTTCGAAGTGACTGCCAATTTGTCCGCCGATGAAAACGCCGAACCCAAACGAAGGACAATGCAAGACTGGCTATCCGTTTCAACGTGATCTGTTCTATCCGACCCCACCACCGTCTGCTCCGAGACAGAAGGTTGGACTTGTGAGAACGGAGCCGAAACCGGTTCGGCTGTTGAAAGGACAAGCACGAGTGCTGAAAAACACGATGATCCCCCCTCGTTGAGTCACCCCGCAGTTTGACCCCGACGGCGTCGTGGCCGTTGACCCGATCACTTAACTGAGATTAAAGTCGGCATCCTCGTGGTCGAAAACATCAATATCGGCGTGAATCGGCCAACATTTTGATCATTTCGAATAAATTCGCCAGTATCGGGACCACGATGACCCCGACGGCGTCGTGACCGTTTACCCGATCGCTTAACCGAGTCCAAATTCGGCATCCCCGAGGTCGAAGACATGAATATCGGCCTGAATCGACCAACATTTTAGCCATTTCGAATAAAATCGCCAGTATCGGGACCTCGATGACCGCGACGGCGTCGTGGCCGTTGTCCCGATCACTTAACTGAGATTAAAGTCGGCATCCTCTTGGTCGATAACATCAATATCGGCCGGAATCGGCCAACATTTCGATTATTTCAAACAAAATCGCCAGTAGCGGGACCACGATGCCCCCGATGGTGGTCATTTATCTAATAAGTTTGAGTAGCATTTGAGTGCCCAAAGAACAAGTTTCAGTCGTACTCAAACTTCATAGAAAACATTTGAGTATCATTTGAGTCCAAACGAGAAGTCATTTGAGTGCGTGTAAAAGATAGGAGAAAAAGTCATTTGAGTATGTACTCTAACTTTTCCATGTTATTACACTGCAAACATTTGATGTACTCAAACTTTTGCCATGTAATCAAATGTATTCGGAATCCCTGTGAATGGACAATTTCAAGTTCGAAGTGACGTGCCAATTTGTCCGCCGATGAAAACGCCGAACCCAGACGAAGAACAATGCAAGACTGGCTATCCGTTTCAACGTGATCTGTTCTATCCGACCCCACCACCGTCTGCTCCGAGACAGAAGGTTGGACTTGTGAGAACGGAGCCGAAACCGGTTCGGCTGTTGAAAGGACAAGCACGAGTGCTGAAAAACACGATGACCAAACCATTTGGAAGCACGATGGTGAAAGTCGAATTGAAGCCTCAACAAATATCGGAGGAAGAAAAACACGAATACGATGACCTCGTCGGTCTCATAGTGTACAAAGTGACACCGACGATCGAAACCGATTCAATTGTCGAGGGAGTGGTCGACATTGCGGAAACAATCGATTCACTGTCGATGTTCGAAACAACTCACCACACACACTGAAGTGGTCGAAGGGTTCGCCTGTCGGTGAGGCAGCTTGTGACCTCGATCGACAACCCGATGTTTCAATTGAGCGATGAGCACAAATCGATGGAATGTGTGAAATACGAATGCAAATTCTGCAGCCCGACTGAGAAGAAGCACATGCTGAAGCACAGCAAGGCGGATGCATATTACGTCAACAGCGAATTGCAGGAGCACCCGTGTACGTTCGAAGAGGCCAAAGCCAAGTTGAAGAAACTTGAGGAATATGTTGAACAGGCCAAGGTGCGTGATCGCAAGTTGAAAAAAATTGCCTGAATCTGCAGCGGACACGGTGATCGAAATTCGAAAAGTAATCCAAAGCCAAGTGACTGAGCATGAACGGTCACTGTTGGGCACAGATGCCACACCAGAACAGCGCTGGGAGGCGCTCGAACGAAAAATCGACAAGGCAGTGACTGGCACACAGGTCGATGCGCGCACAGTGGCGCAATTCAAGCGTCTGGTCAAACAATATCATGCTGGATTTCACGTGTTTGATTCCGATCGGGCCGACGCTGGTACGGAGCACATGTTCAGAATCGATACGGGTGACCATCCCCCATCGTTGAGTCACCCCGCAGTTTGACCCCGGCGGCGTCGTGGCCGTTGACCCGATCACTTAACTGAGATTAGAGTCGGCATCCTCGTGGTCGAAAACATCAATATCGGCGTGAATCGGCCAACATTTTGATCATTTCGAATAAAATCGCCAGTATCGGGACCACGATGACCCCGACGGCGTCGTGACCGTTTACCCGATCACTTAACCGAGTCCAAATTCGGCATCCTCGTGGTCGAAAACATCAATATCGGCGTAAATCGGCCAACATTTTAGACATTTCGAATAAAATCGCCAGTATCGGGACCTTGATGACCCCGACCGCGTCGTGGCCGTTGACCCGATCACTTAACTGATATTAAAGTCGGCATCCTCGTGGTCGAAAACATCAATATCGGCGTGAATCGGCCAACATTTTAACCATTTCGAATAAAAACGCCGGTATCGGGACCTCGATGACCCCGACGGCGTCGTGACCGTTGACCCGATGACTTAACTGTGTCCAAATTCGGCATCCCCGAGGTCGAAGACATGAATATCGGCCTGAATCGACCAACATTTTAACCATTTCGAACAAAATCGCCAGTATCGGGACCTCGATGACCCCGACGGCGTCGTGACCGTTTACCCGATCCCTTAACCGAGTCCAAATTCGACATCCTCGTGGTCGAAAACATCAATATCGGCCGGAATCGGCCAACATTTCGATTATTTCAAACAAAATCGCCAGTATCGGGAATTCGATGACCCCGACGGCGTCGTGGCCGTTTACCCGATCACTTAACCGTGTCCAAATTCGACATCCTCGTGGTCGAAAACATCAATATCGGCCGGAATCGGCCAACATTTCGATTATTTCAAACAAAATCGCCAGTAGCGGGACCACGATGCCCCCGATGGTGGTCATTTATCTAATAAGTTTGAGTAGCATTTGAGTGCCCAAAGAACAAGTTTCAGTCGTACTCAAACTTCATAGAAAACATTTGAGTATCATTTGAGTCAAAACGAGAAGTCATTTGAGTGCGTGTAAAAGATAGGAGAAAAAGTCATTTGAGTATGTAATCAAACTTTTCTATGTTATTACACTGCAAACATTTGATGTACTCAAACTTTTGCCATGTACTCAAATGTATTCGGAATCCCTGTGAATGGACAATTTCAAGGTTCGAAGTGACGTGCCAATTTGTCCGCCGAACCCAGACGAATAACAATGCAAGACTGCCTATCCGTTTCAACGTGATCTGTTCTATCCGACCCCACCACCGTCTGCTCCGAGACAGAAGGTTGGACTTGTGAGAACGGAGCCGAAACCGGTTCGGCTGTTGAAAGGACAAGCACGAGTGCTGAAAAACACGATGATCAAACCATTTGGAAGCACGATGGTGAAAGTCGAATTGAAGCCTCAACAAATATCGGAGGAAGAAATACACGAATACGATGACCTCGTCGGTCTCATAGTGTACAAAGTGACACCGACGATCGAAACCGATGCAATTGTCGAGGGAGTGGTCGACATTGCGGAAACAATCGATTCACTGTCGAGGTTCGAAACAACTCACCACACATACTGAAGTGGTCGAAGGGTTCGCCTGTCGGTGAGGCAGCTTGTGACCTCGATCGACAACCCGATGTTTCAATTGAGCGATGAGCACAAATCGATGGAATGTGTGAAATACGAATGCAAATTCTGTAGCCCGACTGAGAAGAAGCACATGCTGAAGCACAGCAAGGCGGATGCATATTACGTCAACAGCGAATTGCAGTGGCACCCGTGTACGTTCGAAGAGGCCAAAGCCAAGTTGAAGAAACTTGAGGAATATGTTGAACAGGTCAAGGTGCGTGATCGCAAGTTGAAAAAATTGCCTGAATCCGCAGCGGACACGGTGATTGAAATTCGAAAAGTGATCCAAAGCCAAGTGACTGAGCATGAACGGTCACTGTTGGGCACAGATGCCACACCAGAACAGCGCTGGGAGGCGCTCGAACGAAAAATCGACAAGGCAGTGACTGGCACACAAGTCGATGCGCACACAGTGGCGCAATTCAAGCGTCTGGTCAAACAATATCATGGTGGATTTCACGTGTTTGATTCCGATCGTGCCGACGCTGAACGGAGCACATCTTCAGAATCGATACGGGTGACCATCCCCCATCGTTGAGTCACCCCGCAGTTTGCAGTGCCGTTGCCGTGAAATGTGCCGAGTCAAACTGGAAGAACAAATCAGGACTGGAATTATCGAGCCGTCGAACAACGATTGGTGTTTCGCTATTGTTCCCATCATAAAGAAGGACGGCACGTTGCGAATTTGAGTGGACTACCGAAAGTTGAACGCGATCACAGTCAAGGACAAGTACTGCCTGCCGAAGCCGCAAGAAATTCTGGATTTGATTGGCACGGGCCAGCCAATGTTCTTCAGTACGATGGATCTGTTTTCCGGATTCCATCAAGTCCGCATCCATCCCGACGACAAGCACAAGACGCAGTTCGTGACCCCATTTGGAACGTTCGTGTACAACATGATTCCGATGGGTGTTGCCAATGCACCGCCAGTGTTCCAGCGCATCATGAATCAGGTGTTCAGGGACTTTGACGAGCGTGTGTTCGTGTATCTGGATGACGTCATCGTGGCGACGAAGACCGCCGAGGAACATCTGGAGGTGCACGAACGCGTGTTCCGTCGACTGTGTGTGGCCGGCCTGTTGCTGCAGCCGAAGAAGCGTCATTTCATGCAGCCGTCGGTCGAATATTTTGCCTTCGTGCTGAACAAGGACTGTATCCGACCGAACATGAACAAGGTTGCCGCAATCGCCGAGATGCCGCCGCCGAAGGATGCCAAAGGTGTTCGTCGATTCATGGGAATGGTCGGATACTGCCGCAAATTTATTCCCGGCTGTTCGAAAATCGCGGCGCCGCTGAATCGATTGATGGGCAAAGGCGAGCCCTGGCGTTCGGGCAATCTGCAGAAGGAGGCGTTCGCGAAATTGAAAGAGAAACTGACGTCGGAGCCGGTGTTGTTGGCGTACCCGGACATGACCAAGTCATGGGTGATTCGCACGGACGCGAGCAAAGACAGGCTGAGTGCTGTGATCGAACAAGTCGCACCTGACGACAAACTGCATCCGGTCGCGTATGCGTCGCGATCAACAAACACGGCCGAATCAAACTATTCGGTGACCGAATTGGAATGCCTGGCGATCAAATGGGCATTGGACATGTTCTACACGTATGTGTACAGCCGCAGCATTCTGGTCGTCACTGATCACGTGGCGCTGCAGGACTGCATGAGTCAACGCATGCGCGGCAATCGTCGAGTTGAGAAATGGATCACCAGCATCGCGATGATGAACCCGAAGGTGATCTGCACGCCGGGTCGAGGAAATCACGTGCCGGACTGTCTCAGTCGCATCCCGAGCAGTCTGAGCGATCCGAAGCCCGAGATCGACAAAGCCACGTGGTTCACGAGCGAGATCGATCGGTTGCTGAAGAAGAACGGCGATGAACAGTTGATGACCGATCAGGGCGAGTTCGATTTAGTGCAGGAGCCGAACGTGCGTGCCGTGAAAGATGAGACTGACGAGAATGACCCACTGGCACCACAAGAGGTTGATGACGGCAACATGGAATTCGACGTCGAGGAACTGCTGGGTGACATCGGGCAAGAAATGGAGCTGCTCGGAAGTGTGAAAAAGGTGCGATGCGACTGTACCGAGCAAGTCGAACTGTTGCCGGCCGCAAAGGCTGTGAATTTGGACGAATTGCGTGACGACGACAGCAATGTGGCTGTGGTGAAAGTTGGAACCCGTCGTCGACGCTGCAGACACAAGAAAGTCATCGATGACGAAAAGCGAACGGCTGAAACAGAAACCGCGAGTCACACGGAAGTCGACAACATTGTGACCGTGAGCAAGTCGACAGAGCAAGTCAATGAGGAGCTTCGCTAGAAAATCATCGAAAAACAGGCTGAATACCCATTTTTGGCTCGATTGGCTGTGAAATTGGAAAAAAACGAGGCCAATGCCTGGACCGGAGACAGAATTCGACCAATACACTATGAAACATCATGGTGACTTCTTCGTGGACGCGAACGGTATAGTGCGTCACGTGTACGACAAAGGTGGTCGTGTGGAATTGTGTGTGCCGGAAAGCATGCTATAGGAGCTGCTGTGCGAGATTCACGAGCTTGGCGGTCATTTCGGTGTCGATAAAATGACCATGTGGCTGCGACGCGAATTTTTCTGGATCACGATGCTGAAAGACGCATCACATCATCAGAAGAAATGTTTTACGTGTCGGGTCACCATCGGCGACTTAGACCGCCCATTGGGTCGCTGGATCGAACGTTCGCTCCGGGGAGCGTGTTCATATGGACATTTTGCAGCTCAAACCAATGACATCACGTGGCAACATCTACCTGTTGGTTTTGGTGGATGCATTTTCCAAATACGTCGATGTAGTATATGAACTGAACGAAGTAAAGATCAACAT